>OZ007570.1:24297407-24307407 GCA_963931925.1 Onchidella celtica
GTCTCCATTCCATGACTTTCTTCTTTGGCTATCGTTGTCCCCCTGATATTAAGGACCGTGGATTAGGAATTTGTCAAAGACAAAACCATTTGCTGCATCTAAACAGAGACTGCAGGCCAGGGCGGGGGGGGGGGGGGGTTCTTTTGAGGTGCCCCCCCCCCACAAACACACATAAAAAATCAAGTACAATACATGTACGTCCTTACCCACACATAAATTGTATGTTTTTATCACCAGTTTCTGAAATACTTTGTGACCAGTTAATGGGGCCTATATTTCCCATCTGGCCTGGGTCTATTGCCAACTTTGCACGGGCCTGAAGCTGCCAAAATCCTATCTTGCAAGGATATCGGCAATGTTGCAATAAAACTGCCGATTGCCACATTATCAAAATAATTATATGTTTGTTGACGCCCATAAGATTTATACGAATCCTGCGTGAAACGACATCCCCATTCTCATCCACACTTTGGACTTCGGCTTGTCAAAGGCAGTCCTAGAATTTACGATTCTCCGTCAGACAGAGATCTCACAAAATAAACGTGACTGACATAGGATGACAAACTGTCACAAGAAAAAAAAAAAGAGACAGTTACGAAGCATCGCTAAAAATTTAAGATATAAAAACATGAATCTCACTGAAAAGGTGGATATACAATTAATTGTCCTTTCAAGAAAGAAACATGCCACAAACCACAAAAGCGCATCGACGCCGTCACAGAACGGTTATAGTCAACGGCACATTTTGCTCCCTACAGGCGTTGCTTCTGAATTTAACACGGAAATTTTGTTTTCCAGTACTGATATGCCATGAAGCCAAGTCAACAAAACCCGGGACGGTACAGTGTAAAGGTTTGAGGTCTTTGTTTTAGAAGATCCGGCCCTGCTGTTAGCATACACACCTCGCTTTTCTTGTTTTCATTTGTTTTTTCTGTTGTTTCTCATGTTTCTGTTTGTTTCTTGCCGTCTTCTGTCCAAGCCTTCAGCTTCCTTGTCTTCTTCTTCTGCATCTTTTTCTTCAGTGTTTTTCTTCTTTTTCTTCTTCTGCGTCTTCTTTTTCTTCTTGTTAGCCCTCAAAAGGACTGTTTGGTCTGGCGCCTTAGAGTCAGATATAGGTGGAGAGAGGAAATAGTTCCTACTGGGGTTGATTTGAGAGAGTGCGTTTTAAATGAAATGTTGACTGGTTTAAATAAAGTGAAGATGTGAAGCTTGCGTTGCAACCAGTCCAGTTACACTGTAAAACGGTCCGGTTTCTAGATTTTTCAAGTTTCTGAATATTCCAACATTGGGAGGTATGTGGGTGCAGCATGAGTCATGTACCTTGGGCAGTGAATAATATTGTGACTTTCTACTAGTCCGATTTACACCTAATCAAAGGTGGTCTCGGCCGCCTTAGTGAAACTCTTAGCAGAGCTGTAAATATGGGAAAAAGAAGCATCGACCACAGTTTTATTTCTCTTTTATGTCTTCTCTTAGGATGAGTGTTTTTCGCACAATAGTGCCCGGTGTCAGATTGCCATTCTGATATGGCATGTACATTGTGAAGGTAAAATAACAACAAAAATTGCCTGTCAAAGGGCGTTGCTTTTCCCCATTGTTGCTTATGGTCTAAAAAAAAAATGATATGTCATCTCTGGACGTTAGTGGTGAAAAATTAAGTGTGGGATCACCCGACCAGGTAAAAGTTTAACAGCCGTGTTTCATGCCAAGACGGCGGATTTAAAGATAAGGCATCATAAAATTATTACACTTTCCTTTTCATTTTCTTTATCACCTGTCTCATCAACATACATTCACCAACAAACCATGCCTTCGCTATGATTTAAAAAATTGCACTTGCCCAGAGAAAATACTCCTTGTCTGAAACACTGAAATATTCTGGCCATATTTCCTTTTATTTATATATCAGCATAGAGAATCACAAGTTAATCACAAACCCCACGACTTTGATCATGATAGGATGTGATCTGTGCCACTGAAGCCTTCGGTAAAATTCTAATGTATTTTTATTACTACAGATGTGTGCGGGACGGGAACTCTCTTTTTATAAGAGGAAACAAAAGAAATTACCTACGAATGAGAATTATGTCGTGAGATTATACAGCAAGTTGGAACATCGGTGCACTTTCAGTGCTCGTATAGGTGAAATAGACGCATTCATACCTAGTGAGACATGCGGAGTTTGCTGAAAGCTCAAAGTTTCATTACACTACAACTACAGAACGGAGAACATGCCTGTTTATTCTGTGGTTAACCGAGATCGTAATGACTGTTAAAGTGAATGTGGAAACAAAATTTATGGGACATATACCGATAATATGTTGGTGTTGGCGATGCTCAATTCAAACAAGGTCACTTGGGCTTATCGCTGGCTGCAGATTTTGTTTGAAAGCATCATGATTATGTTCAGCCTGGGTTGGGACGCAGAAATCTTGTAAAGTGTGTAAAACATCAAGGACGGACGGGTCCTGACTTTCTTCATTGTGTGGGTGCCCCGAATTGGGTCAGTATTGAAAACTGACATCAGCAGACATTTACCGTACAGTTAGTTTCAGTTGTCAAAACATGGCAGGTTTTCAAATGTCACTTATTACTTTTTCTATTTCTCATTTAAGTTTCTTTTAAGGCCCTTTCAATAGCAGCTCTTTTCCTATTCGGCCTAGTCTAAGAAACTATATCAGCATTCAAAGTTGAGTCCTACGTTATACAAACAACATAAAAATGCTTACATTCAAAAGAATATATCAGTGAATGTCAGCAACTGTGCATATTTGATCTACCGGCTCGCCAAGAACAAGAAGAAAAAAAAAAGGGGGGTGGGGTGGGGTGGGGGGGGGGGCGAGGGCAAATATTTTCAATAAATGGAGCCCTTGAAAGGAGCATAATAAACAAAAATTCTGTTGTGAAAACATTAATTCAAAGTGCTCACGTGCGAATTTTGACACTTTTTCTTCTCACTGAAAAGACACGTGTCCCTTAATAATATTTTTCACCAATGGCATGTCTTTCAAGTCACCCCAGGTGCATAGGCTACATAAAGGATTGAATAGAATTGGGTAACAGAATGAGCCCTATCAATGGGTCTCAATCTGTCACTGCACGCCCGTTGCTGAACCTGTTGTCAGACTCGCATTGAACAGGGCAGTTTCTTAGTGTTGTAGATTTGAATAGGGTGTATCATGTAACGAATGAATGCTAATTCGGCCCCATCTGGTAAGGTAATATTATGTAGATAACTTTTTTACCACGTAAAAACTATGCGCAGTTCGGTAACGAAGAAAGAAAGAGAAATCTGGGGGAAGATAGCGATTTTCATCTCAGTTTGCCAGAGCAAGTTGTAGCATTTTAGGTGCTTTTCGTTGTGAATCAAGACAAAATACAGTGGCAGATTTGCTATACCCTTTTATCAGTCAGAATGACTTCACTTCTCTGCAATAATTTATCCGCTGTTTTCGTCTTCCTTTTTTCTGGAAGGCACTACAGTATAATATTCCTATAGTCTTTGGTTGCTTTAAGGGGCAAGGTCGATTTCGGGAGAGTGGGGTTGGGTGCAGCACATGATCTAATTTTTCATTATCGGTACCCATTCCCCAATTAGGCTGAGCTTGTCTGTTTGTCTTTTTTTTTTTAAGCCCACCTGATCACATTTCCCGGGTTCAACAGTTTACTGACAGCATACGAACCCTTGTATTCTACATCATCAGTTAGTTTCCCAGACTTCCCCCCCCCCCACCCTCCACCCAAGGATTTCTTGTTTGGCGATCAACCAATAATCAGCGGTGACACTTCAGCCAAGACCCACCGTGTCCGTCTGTATGCCATCATTAACACAGCTTCGTCGCAACGATTATATTAGCTAGAACTAATATTAAACTATTTAAGAATTTTAGGGCTAGAACAATACCTTTCTTTTAATATCAACAAATACAAAAATAAATACATTTTAAAATCAGAAAATGACAGAACAGGGCAAAGCCATGCTCCACTCTTGACAGTTTTATGACACCTTGACAAATATTGAGTTAAGACTAGATCTATGCATATTTATTCAGCCATAGACTTTCACCCATAGAACTTAGAGCCAGCTTATGCCCATACTGTCAAGGCATATCTCTCCTCAACAAATCTGTTGTTGTCTTCTTGACAGCTGTCATAAAGGCCAGGCCCTGCACATCCCCTGGTCTAGTGCTCCAAACACTCCCCAATGCAAACATCAATGTGTCAAACAGTTTTAAAGGTGGGAAAGTACTCGCGATTAGGTAGACCACTTAACCGGTTCGACCCGCCAAATGTCTGCGCTACAATCTGGAGAATTCTCTTCGGTCTTCAGGTGTTTATGAAAAATGCCAGAATTAGCAGCTGGACTTTGTTATAGTAATTTGTTCCACACTTGTAGCTGTTAAACATGCTTTTGTTTTAGCTGTTACAGTTGTCGTTGTTGTGGTAGTTTTTGTTGTTGTTATTGTTGTTGTCTTGTGTCAAGCAAAACCACGATTATCTGTATAAATAAAACAGAAATTTTATGTCACTAAAGCAGGTTTTCTCCTAATCTTCAGTTAATAGCGAGTGTAAAACCCTCAAATTATTTTCAATATTCGTGTCTAACTCAGTGACGATCACCTTCAGGTCAGTGGTGCATACAGTTCATAATTGATTCGTTTTAATTTAATGTTTATATTCAACAAAATCTCGGAATGGGTTAAGTTGAGTTTTCATGTCATGTATACGGAAACGGCATCAGAAACGTCAAAAACCTTTCAAGTGGTGAAATATAAAGAATATTTTCACATGTACTTAAATGCCGTTTCCGTCCACATGGAAACACCCTTTCTTTCTTTCTACCACTTGATGGATTTTTGACATTTCCGTTCACATACACACGAAAACACAGCTTTATCCGATTCATTTTTTCTTTGAATGGACACAGATATAGATCAAATCTCATTGCAAAGAAGAAATATTATACTTTAAATTGATTAAATATACCTTAATTCGACCATAATGATCTCTACAAATATTTTTGATTTATGAAATCTTCAGTCGAAATAAATAGAACACTTCTACAGCCCTCGGCGATTGGAACTGAGTATGTGTGACTTAATTCACTAAGGAGTCACACAGACTCTTCTCGACAACGACCCACCGGAGACACGCCAACTGACAAGTCCTATTGTCTGTAGATAAGACAACCAATATAGACAATTTACGATGTACCTCCGGCAATAGTTTATCCCTGACAGTCGTGATAACCAACTTCAGATAACGCGTTGGCTATTTCAAGAGATGTGTAAGAACTAATCACCACTATATGGTCCAAAGTGCGAGTGGACAATTGATGGTACGAATCCATAGGTTATGAGTGATAGTGTCGGAGATAGCAATAATCCCGGGACGGCGTTGGTCAGAGAATTTCATTTCTGGGCTCTCAATAGCTATTGTCTCCTGAATTTCGAGAGAATGGTATTGGGTAAGATGAGAGTAAACTGGAGAATATTACTAATACTAATAAACCTGAATCTTTAAGCTCTGTTTTAAAAAAACATGCAATCGCATAGTCTTAATGAATAAATAAATAAAATAAATAACGAAAACAAATATCTCCAGGAACATTATGCCCATCTTAACTTTCAACTTATGCGAAGTATTTTTCAAAACATTTACATTCCTGGAAGTATTAAGCAAGAATATTCTTGATCTCTCACTGAAATTACAAGCAGGGGATATAGATCTAGATGAATCAGATATTTCACTTTGCGAGAGTGCGGTACAATATAATTAAATGTTATGTAGAGCATTGGTTAAATCTAGCCTGTAATCAGAGTTCTTGTTTGGGAGAAAATTCTGGGCTCGAGACGCTCTTTTGACAACGATGTTAAGCCTGTGACATTGTTAATTCCGTTGAGCCTTGAATAACCCCGCTTTATATCTGAGCCATTGAAGTGCATGCGAAGAGCCTATCTTGTCTGAAATCCAATGGATTATACTTGAATGCTCTCAAATCTGATGGTAACTCTGGCAATCCTCCGAATACATAGAGGGATTACGCCACCTGGGCTATTGAACTCCGCTGTAGAAGAAACCCGGCTAAGGTTATTGCGTTACAGAATGACAACACACAAGGATTGCATGAAGTATTGTTATTTGATACTTTTGCAACAAGAGATTTAAGACGTGATTTTTTTTTCTTTCATAAGTTTAATATATATATAATTTGATTTTCCAATCCAACATCACATACTAAAGTCCTTCTCATACCTCTTTATATGTAGGCCTACTAGAGGGCTATATGTGCAAAATAAGACTGAATTGATTTAAAACCCTTCGGTGCTAACAATAACAAAGACGCCCATTACAAAGTAGCCAGAGGGTGGTCATTCTAGTACAAAGTGTACGTCCCTTTTGTATGGTATTCCGGGGAACTCGAGGGCGTACTCAAACTACTCATACTGAATGAGAGTTTGATTGTCAGATTATAGATTACAGCCTCATTATCATCAAAATGATACGGTTATCTGCAGATTGTTGATATACTAAACAAAAGCTAGGATGACACACACTGGGTGATGTAAGCAAAAGAAGAGGGGAAAATCAGTAACAATAAGAGTCTATCAATAACGAATACACGAACAGGACACTCACAGCAAGGCGACGAGTCGAAGTGTTGAATGGTATTTCTCTCTCTTGGTCGTCCTTGTTATTGTTGTTCTTTGTGTGCATGTGTTTGTGCACATGTATTTGGTGGTTAGTATAGGTTTCATATTTCTCAGATGCCTACGACCGCTCCACGTGCTAATTGTGTAAGTCATCTAAACTGTAGATAGGTTGTCGATTACGCTGGTGGATTTTCTAGGAAACTAATGAAGCTTTAAGCTTCAGGGCCCCTAATCCCGGAGGGGTCCTCAAGAAGCCTCGGGGTCCTTGCAAGGGCACTTTTGGACCATTTTGGATGTTGCTCCATCTTTGTTTGTTCGGAAGAGGCCCCATAACAGTTCAAGCTTAAGGGTCCCAAAAAATGTAGGCCCGCCGCTGGTCGATTATTTTTATATTGTTATTATTATTATTATTGCTTCGTCACTCTTGCGTATCGCCCATTTAGATGCAATTTGCAACGCTTAATTACAAACAGTACATGGGGACACGAACGAAGAAATGAAAAAATAAACAAATAATGAGATCTAAGCTGGAGCAAAAATGGGAAAAGGTCAGTGCTTGATCTGAATGTTGATGCTAGTCTAGGCAAGATCGGAGATCATTTCTATCACTTGAAAGAGCCCTCGATAAACCAAGGTCGGGCTTAGGAAGGAATGCGTCCGTTTCATTCATTAGCAACGTTAGCCTGACAAATAAAGGAGACGGAGTGAGAGAATAGTATCGTTGGCCACATGAAAGGAGTCGCTTCCGCTTGAGTAGTGAGACCCTGTACTGTTGGCGGGCATATCGACACCCTATATCTACACAAATATCGAGAGACGCAGTTGTCCGACTTGTTTCTAGTAGCAATATGCTTCTAACACGTGTATTTTTATGAGATGTTTTCTTCTAAGCGAATGTCTCACCGAGAAGCCAACATAATCCCCCGAAACTATAATATAAGGAGATGGCATAACAAAATTATGCTTAAAATTGATCTTAACAATAATACTATTTTATTTTTCTACAAACAACATTACTAATTTCTTTTCTATCTGGGATATGTGGCCAAATAGGGTTTTGTTAACATAATGAATTTTTGGGAAACGTGCAAGAGTTAGGGTCAGGACTAGGGATTAGATTACGTTCGGCTCGCAGGCCACAGTAACCTTTCCGATGGAAAAAATGACCGTAGGATCGTTTTATGGAAGTTAGCCACGAATCAGTCCTTTAAATAAAAACTTATTGTGAGTATTTGGCTTCACGGTCCAAACTGACTCTACCTTAAGTTTTCTTCTTCCAATTTTTCCTATTGAACATCGTGCATCTGGTACAAGAAGGCGTGCTGATCTGAACTTTAAGTACTCACTTCAACTTTCGCAGATCGCCCACAGGCTCGAGTACTGCCGGATGAATAATAATTTGGTGTCTCGAGACAGGTTCAAAGGCAAAAACCATTCACCGGAAAATATCACATTATGAAAGCTTGGCGGCCCTGCGAGGCTGACCAAGTGTAAAGGTCATTTACATCCACTGGCGGAGCGCTGTCTGAATTGTAAATGTCTTTCCTTAACGCTTTGACGCTTTCACCTTTAGTAACGTAACGCGTAAACTTACTTTAATGTTTGATATCAGTTTTCGGGGATCTCCATCACACCTCCTCCCCTCCCCCCCCCCCCTTTCCCTTTTTTGTAGCAGGGGTCTAACCAGTTCTTTGTAATTCATACATACATGTAAATGTGGACTCTCGTGTCCATGACAATTTTACAACTGTCAAGTTTTTTTTTGTTTTTGTTTTTTTTTAGTCACTTTTGTTGTTGTTGTTGTTGCTGTTTTCAATGTAAAAGATTTATTTAATTTCTGATGAAAGAGGAATGTGTCAGAATCTATAGCACTTGGCACCAAAGTATGCTCATATGGATACTTGGAACAATCAAGATTTAACAGGAGCGCAAAACAGTAATTATTAGGACAGGTCATGTCATGCCATTACTTATCATCACTGTGCTGAAAAGCATATTCATATATAGCCCGCGGGTGTGATATTCTTCCACACTGCCAATGTTTTCACAATTAATTTCTGTAAGGGATGTACTGCAAGGGATTTGAACTTGTTTGACCAAGGATTCGCGTCCTCTGATGGTTCCTTTGTAGCTTCGCTGTCCCAGGCTTTTAATTCTTTTCTTCTCTCTCACAAGTGACCTCTCTATGTACGATTGTCTTCGATTCTTTTCATAATGTTTCAATGTATAAATTATGCCATATCGTTGCGGTTAACCCGAGAATGTTTATGGTGGACAATAAACTTTCAACCGCTTTGCTATATCAACAATTCTTTTGTGAGAGAAGTAGCGTGGACAAAGGGGGAAACTAAAATCACCCCTCGTCCATCTGAAGTAGATGTTTCAAAACGGCAGTCCCCGCTGCGAGGTGTTGACAGCTGCATTAAAAGAAACCATTATGCACGGGGCCGGTTTTCTTAAGACACCGCGTCTTGAATGCTCGCCATATCGGTTTCCCAAAATGTTTTCAAGGGAGTTTTATACCATCTTCCTTATTCAAGTCAGCCTTCATGGCAGGGCAGCGAACTTCGACCCCAACATTTTATCAAACTGGTTCTGAAAAGAATTAATTTCTGGCTGTTTTCGGGCCAGTGATCATTTGCATCCAGAGAGGGCATGAAAAAGCTCTCTTGTGGTGGGCAAAAGAAAGGTACCCTCAAACTTACAGACACTGTTTTAAATGGGCGTTCATTCAAGGTCCCTATTTGTGGAATTGTCAAGATCCAGGCAGTGGGAGGGGGTCGGCAATATACCTACCCTTCATCAGAAAGTACAAGTCATAAAGAGGATAATTTTTATGTTTTTATGAACTGGTATACTTGTATAACGAGTATTCCAAAATACGAAAATGTATTATTATTGTATACTTATTCTTTAACAAAACAGATAAATAAGTAAATAAATAAATGTCAATATATACTGATACCGCTGTTGGTTTTGGTGAAAGAAAGGGCTCTTCCATGTTACTATGCCAACTCATTAGATATTCCGATCCTCCTCCAGAAATAGAAAAAATAAGATACCAATATTTGTTCTTTACTTCGGTCTCATGAAGATTTGAGAGATGCATGTATAATAATAATTACGATGAATGATGATTGCTTCATGGGACCTAAACAGTTAAGTTACATTTGTTGTTTGTATTCCAATGTTTGAATTGCTGTGGACAGCGCGGAGTGGAGAAAGTGAATCTCCGAGTGCGCATTGTCTACTTTTTTCTTTCTTTCTTTTACACATACATTCTTGTGTGTGTTTTGATTTGGCAGTCAAAGGGCATTGTAATAAATTGAAGTTTAAGTTGTATTCTC
>OZ007570.1:24312407-24442770 GCA_963931925.1 Onchidella celtica
AGTAAATCAACATTAAGTGACAATTTACTTTGGCATCGATGTGGACTTACCATGGTTGTACCCCTTCTTTTGTACCACGTGACTTGACCAAAATTCCTTTTTGCTGGCATATTTCGCTCTGGCTGTGACTATTAATATTAAGTCCGCTAGTTTTTAGTATTTAAGTTCACTGTTCTCTATTTCTCATATGTCCGAGACAAATAGGATTACTTGGTTTTTCTAGATTACAGGAGATAGCCCTACGGCAAGAAAACAGTAGCTACGGATGATTACCCGTGTACTTAAAGAACCTATTCGGAGAAGCAGGTTTGTCAAGCAGGCCTTTTGTGATCTGTAGCAATAAATAGTGGTACCAATTTCCCTCGTGAAAGAAGGCATGTCTGAAGGTCTTGGTCAATGCCTGAACTAAATAAAGCACACTCGATTTCCTATATGTCTATACGATTTAGTATGTACTCGAAGACATCTAAGGGCGTGAAGAAAGATGGTGGGGAGTGACGAGGAAAGAGTGAAATGGTTAATGATTAATCTTAGGTATTCTGAAAATTGCCACCTGTTCTGTGGTATTGCTTAACGTGGTAGTTGGGGAGTAGACGTTCTATCATAAAATAAAGTATGGCTGAGAACTGTCGACACACAGATGTATCGTGTGAGGACCTGATCTATTGCTGCATGAAAGTTCATTTGTCGCGTTGTTATAAGGAAAGTTAAAATTTTCAGTGGCGTGTATCAAGTGCGTTTTCTAAGTAGGATAACTTGTTGGTTTCACCTGACACACAGACACAGACAGAAGGTAGAAAGATACCAAAATAGACAGACAGACACACGGAGGGATGTACGGACCAACGGGCGGATGAATGGATGGATGGATGGTTGATGGATGGATGGATGGATAGATGGATGAATGGATGGATTGATGGTTGGAGGGGTGGGTGGGTAGGTGGATGGGTGGACCGGACGGACGGACAGATGAACGGATAGATAGATAGATAGATAGATAGATAGATAGATAGATAGATAGATAGATAGATAGAAAGATAGATAGATAGATAGATAGATAGATAGATAGATAGATAGATAGATAGATAGATAGATAGATAGATAGATTGATAGATAGATAGATAGATACATAGATAGATAGACAGATAGATAGACAGATAGATAGATAGATAGATCGATAGATCGATAGATAGATAGATAGATAGATAGATGGATAGATAGATAGATAGATAGATAGATAGATAGATAGATAGATAGATACATAGATACATAGATAGATAGATACATAGATAGATAGATAGACAGATACATAGATACACAGATAGATAGATAGATAGATAGATAGATAGATAGATAGATAGATAGATAGATACATAGATAGATAGATAGATAGATAGATAGATAGATAGATAGATAGATAGATAGATAGATAGATAGATAGATTCCAACAAACAAAAATTACATTCCGATTTAATAAGAATGCAGCCAAATCATATATTAGGACTGCCACGCTGCCAAACAAAAACCCGTATTCCTGTTGTCGCTCCTGGGAAAAAAAAAAAAAACTGAACACAGCGTCCTAACGGGATTTGAAATAAACCGCTGACTCGTCGTTGTCATTCTCAGACGCGACAACATTCATCAACAGTCACTGACAGCAGATAATCATCTCATGCATTTAATGCATGACGACATGTGTGACGACATTCTCCAGCAATTTAACGCGCCTGCACAAAGACGGTGCACCCTTAACGCAAATTGTGTCCGGGAGTTATTCGTGTGTGGGCGTTCAGAAAAGAGACAACCAAAAAAAACTAACAGTTGTTTTCACTTTTAATTTATACAGTTTAGATTCCCTGTTCATACTCATAATAACGAACTGTAACGTGGTGTTCTACAAATGCAAAATAGTTTTAAATCAGTCATTAAAATAGCCATTTTAGAACCACATATTTGTCTTGTGTTGAAACTGAAATTAACTTACTAAAAAATATTTGGATCATACCATAGTATCACAGGAGGGTGAACTATAATGCAGTTAGTCTTAAAACGCTCGTTCACTTAAATAGCAGTATAATTTTAGACAGAGACCTATCGGGCTTGGGCCGTGTAGCCAGAATACCCAAAATAGGCATTTTCTGATGACCATTCGTTGAGTTAACTTAAATAACAGTATACTTTTGGGCCGTGTAGCCAGAATACCCAAAATAGGCATTTTCTGATGACCATTCGTTGAGTTAACTTAAATAACAGTATACTTTTGGGCCGTGTAGCCAGAATACCCAAAATAGGCATTTTCTGATGACCATTCGTTGAGTTAACTTAAATAACAGTATACTTTTGGGCCGTGTAGCCAGAATACCCAAAATAGGCATTTTCTGATGACCATTCGTTGAGTTAACTTAAATAACAGTATACTTTTGGGCCGTGTAGCCAAAATATCGACAACAGTTTTGTTGTTGTTTTTTGTGTGCGTATGTGACCAATCTGTACGTAGTCAAAATTACTGTGCCAGTTTTCGCCCACGAAAGGTTTATTGTAATCGGCGGGCCAGCCTAATGTATAATCTGTCGATTGCATCTTTGCACCTTCCCAAAACCTATACATGTATTCTTCACCAAAAAAAAAAAACTAACTGGCCCAAATCGTCACTCCAATCATTATTTCTTAGCACATGATTTATGTAAGCTATTCACTTTAAATTCAAATGAATTCATAGCTGGTGCAACTATTCATGGTAAGTAATACAATATGTAACAAACAGCGATCTTTTCCTAGGATGGGCCCGGCCCTAAACTTTTGGACTAACATCCCGGAGAAAGAGTCTCCGTTCATAAAAATATGCAAATGATAAACCTTCGAGAATAGATGTGGCTAACGACCCTGTGTACAAAGGCGAGTTTTGCGGATCAGAGAGCATAACTTTTAGTGTTTGGGCCATGAACTTGCGGTTTTCTGGACCGTGACTGGCAAAATAAACATTTTTTAAAAGGCAGGAAAAGCTGGGATTTTAGTGGTGTTTGACTACTCAATTTTTTTTTTTAAAGTGAAGTATCTATAACGACAAGAGTGCCCTAGGCAGTGGGAGACAAGCAATGAACGAAACAGTGGAGCCCATATAGACGAAAGTCTTAGATCACCTGCACGTATGCTCAAAATGTACGTACTATGATGTACCCTTGTTGGGATGATCGAGGAACAAGAATGCAAATACCTCAGGGTTATTAAACATGTCTTCCTTAAGGGCTTTGCTAACGTATAACATTATAAACCAAGGACTGGATACCTCTTACAAAATAATAATAACAATAACAATAATAATAATTTCAATAAAAGGCAAGGTATGAAATGTTATAGTTTATCCCGCACTGCCGTGGCGTGCCTTTAGAAAGAAAATTGAAAATGAATGCACCAGGTTTTCGGGCTCGGGCAATACGTATTGACAAAAACATCGCTGCAATATTTATACTTTGAACAATTTACGTCTAATCCTCTATGGTAAAACCGGATTATAGCGGTGTGGGCTGCAGATTTTTTTCAGCAATCTACAGAAACACAGCAGGGCTTCACGCGACCTTTTGTGACAGACTCCGTTCATGGATAACAATTTTGAATAAAGGCACGGACGCTTGATCTAGCGAACCTGTTTCAAGGCTTTAAGAAAATTCGTGTCACTTGATTTATGTATAAAGTCGGTAAAAGATGAATGCTTGTAAATATTGGGTCCACGTGATTCTTTTCAAATCACGTCTTTTGAGTTGAAGAAGAAATTAAGAAAATAATAACAATAATAAAACTGCACCTACTTGGGCTCAAGTTCATACTTCCTGGTGCAGAATGATTTTACGATTACATGTACTTTTGGCTCGATTTCCCTCTTGCAGAAAGAGAAATGCCGAGAGGTAAGTGGACTAAAATGATGAAATTAAATTTCAAGAACTTCTGCGGTTTTTTATGCGGTATCTTTGACATATCAGCCATGATAGGTAACGCCTTGCATAATGGAAACATATTTACACAATTATGTTTGTTTGCATTATTTTATTCAGATTTTTTATGACGGTTTGAAATTCAGATTTTTTTTTTTTTAATTTAAATTTGCAACTGTTACTGCTTCTCTTACAACTACTTGTGCTTCTATATGTTTGTTTGTTTGTTTGTTTCCTCCACCCATCCCTTCCTTCCATCTTTTCTGTCGTCGTGTCAGTACTTCTGTTAGTGTTAAGGCAAAAACCTTAGAATCAGCTGCACAAAGTAGAAGGTCCATTGGTAAGAAAAAGAGCGAAAGAGAAAAAGGTCAGCAGATAGCTCCATTAACACTGAGGAGAGATCTGGAGTCCCAACAGAACAAAAAAAAAAAAAAAACGAGATCACCCTTATCACTGTACTTTTTAATGTTTTTGTATAGATATTATTGATTTTACTATTGCTTTCATCATCATCGTCACCACCTTTAGCAGGGAGCTCAGAGAAAAAGTAATGTTAACACTATCGTGCACAAATGCAAACTGGACCAAAAGCGACGTCCAAAGGAGTCATATCACAGCTCAATTAGTGTTCCATCTACACTGAATTAGCGCTCCCATATAATTGCTCGTCTGATCCGTAATCCCTACAATGTTCTGATGAGATGTTTTAGATATTAATTTAAACCATAATTTCCAGCAGACGAATACCTTTATAAAGTAAGGGGGTATTGGAATATTTGTTCTACTTAATCTTTTTTTTTTTTTTTTTAATTTGCTATGGAACTGGTGTGTTCATAGTTAAGATATGCACATGCAAATTGAATAATCGAAACTTTAACAGTTTGCCTTCCAAACTGGCTGATTAAAGAAAAAAAAGAAGAATTTTTCAATATGTCAGAGATAATCGGCGGCAAGCTTAGTCGTTCTCAATATTCAAATGTTTTATATGAAAAAAAAAATTAATAAAAGGTATGGTTTCCTGCTGCGCGAGGTATCAGCAATTGTGGTGCTGGCGGATGCAGATATCGGTCTATTTATTTTGTATGTCTATATAAAGTAGTCTGTATGCACAAAAACAAAAAAAGTATGTCAATGTAAATAAATTAGGCTGTGGCTTTTCAGAGGCAGTATCAGCTCTGACGACCGCGACGGATTCAAGCTAGGTTCATTGTGAAGATGAGCCTCTTCGACCTGCCGCCAACGCCGTGATGACAATCATTGGCCTTTTGTCCAGGCTTAATGGAGACCGCAGAGCCCTGGCATTATCATCTGAAATAACGAGACAATGGTTCTCAAACACCTCATTTTCAATTACCCCACGACAGTAGGATCAAACTATAGCAAAAAGAAAAAGTTGGAGGTCGCAAAGCCTCGTGTAAGAAATAATACCGAGACGAAAGCGAGGCTTGGCTACCTACAACTTTTTATTTTTTGCCGTATTTTGGCTTTGTTTCAAGCCTTGCTGCGACCCCCCAGATTTTCTGTGGTTTTATAATATTTCGTCAATTTCCCACGACAGTAAGGTTTTCTTCTGTCCTAGCATTCTGCTACAGATTATTCTGTCTATCGTCTTCCTTCCCAGTACAACATGGCCGTTTTCGTTATAGCCTCGACGTGATTTCTCCAGACTCAATCTCAAACCCAGCCCCAGGATAGGCCGAAGATTTCACGGAAATGCACTAAGTCACGCTAAAATTTGTGTATAGTTTACAACAAGCATTAATAAAGGTCACGAATAAAACCAAAAAATAATATTTCTAATACATTTTGTAATGTAACCGTGCTAGAACTGAAATAATAATAGAGAAGGTCTTAATCTGGGCTCACTTTAGAACCGTTGGTCTATGGCGTTATCGATTTCATCTATCTCCATCTCTGAAGAACATACCCGAGAGATGTTGCCCTGTCATGTCATTACATAAATGACAGTGTTTTGTAGACATGGATTACGGAAGCTGTAGATTGATTAAAAATTTCATCATGAAACAAAGCCAACAGCGTCGTGCATCTGAAATTTTAGGACTTTTATAACAGACTCGAAAGTTCGTTGGATGGAGCAGTTTTCTGAGCTGTTCACCTGCTTCTGTATTAAGAAAACATTAATTAATGTTGTCAAAAGAGAAAAAGAGAAGAGATCATTACAATCTTCACTACTGTGTCCACGCAGCTACCCACCATCCACCCATTCAGCTACCTGCTTCCCTATATCTATCTATCTATCTATCTATCTATCTATCTATCTATCTATCTATCTAGCTCTATCTATCCACTAATCTATCCATCCATCCATCTATCCATCTATCCGTCCATTTGTCTGTCTGTCTGCATGCCCGCCTGTCTGCCTGTCTTGTGTCTGCCTGTCTTGTGTCTGCCTGTCTGTCTGTCTTTCTATCAATCTATCTTATGTGTGTCTGTCTGTCACCTTATCTCCCATTTATCCAACTTAATAATAAAAATCGCCCTTTTACTGTATTTCAAATTTCCAGTGTCTCATGCAACGACACAAATTTCCTTTTCTTTCGGAAGGACTGACTCAATGAGAGTCGTGCACGAAATGTTCCGTAAATGTGCGGTTTAACTGCGTGGAACCACAAGAAGGTGCGCCTCTGGAAGTCTTTCAAAAGGCCGAGCAGCATTAACATGAGTTATGTGAGTTGGAAACCTGCACTTCCTTCACATTACCCCACCCCATCCCCGCCTCTAACGGCTACCGTTAATGCTGTTTATTGATTCGGATGTGTACGTGAGAGAGAGAGAGAGGGGGGGGGTAGGGAAAGAGAGACGGAAGAAGAGGGAGGGAGGGGTGATGTCATTAAAGACACCCAACATATTCACTGCATATTCACTGATTTGTTAGTGCTGTCGCAACTGCCATCATATTTATACTATGAGTATGAGTCTGGCAATCGTATAGTCCGTTCACCGAGGCATGATCACAGAAAACTGCTCGTAGCGTTGCAACCGTCGATGATATTTGAATGTAATTTGGCGTGAAGTCTTAGATTTGTGATGACCCTAACCCAAATTTTTTGCCCCCGAATTATTTGAGTAGTTTTCGAGTTTGTTTATTTGTGGTATATAAATAAAGAGAGCACCGACAAGGGTAAACATTTAGGTGGTTTACTGTAATAATTTAACACATGGTTTCGAGTCCCACTAAAATGTGGTACAGCACATGATTAAAGTGAGTTTAAAAACAAACTCTCGTGATTGTTCACTGGTAGGGCAACACAGAGTCAGAGGCGTTGTCAGAGATCTTTCAATTTTAGAATTCCTTTCATCGTGGATTTAAACATCAAAATCAATATGATGCGGAACATTGGAGAGGACAAGACCTTCAAACTGTCAGATTTCCAAAATCTAACTCATGCAGCATTGAAAACAGTCGCTGCAGAATTTTTCTCCAAGTGAGAGGACCATGTATCGCGGTTGGAGGAAGAATACTGGCAAAACGAGGGCCTTCATTTTATTCAACCGAATATCGTTATCAATCCAATGGAGACATCCGACTCAGAAAGCGACCGAGATGATAAAACATTTAAAAAAACACCTCTGTCTCTCTCTCTCTCTCTCCTCTCTCTCTCTCTCTCTCTCTGCCTCTCTCTCTCTCTCTCTCTTTCACTCTCTCTCTCTCTTGCTCTCTCTCTCTCTCTCTCTCATCGCATTACCTATTGGAAGCCAGCCTGTGATCCGGCAATTCTTGTTCAATCATCGCAATGAATTGGTTCGGACTCTATTGTTAGTCTACGTACCTTCCACAATCTTACCAATAATCTATATTCAATAGGGCTAAGTCGGTGTTTTTCTTATGCAAACTACATTTTATAAAGGAAAACGAATGTAACATGAAATTACTAAGTTGGAAGTGTGTCAGTAGCGGTACGTAGGCCTAGATCAAGTTTTGGAATTAATTCAGCTAATTACATGTATATTGATACCAAATTCCAGAAGAAGTATTGTTTCGTATTACATGTATAAAAGAGCAAGTTAGTGTGGACTGCTTTTTGCCGAGGTATTTCAAACGGAGTGAGGCTATTGTGAACTTCGCTATAATCCTTACGCGTGTACCAAGCTTATATGACCTAAATTAAAACCAGAGAACGTCATACGTTCATTTCTGTCAGAATATCTCTGCCTTTACAGTTGTCTCTGTCTCCAATCCCTATTCACACTGTTTTCTGCAACTCAGACATTTCTTGCCCACAAGTTTATAATATAATCTCTGTAAGTCAGCAGCTTTATACGTTAAACCAGAGTATGTCGTTCTGGCATCATGGTGAACGCGTATGAATGACAGAACCGTGTATCCTCAGTCACATTTCTTAATCTGAAATCTGTGCCGGTGTCTCTTCTTTCAATGCCCGACCGATTTTAAATACAGGCATACTTTAATGTGGGTCTTATTTTCATTGCTGTCGACATTTGACAAAGGTTAGGCCTACGACGTAAACGTAGCATGAGATTTGGACGGTGTGTTACCTATGCTTGCGCTGGCTTGCGCTCTTTAGACCTTTATTGTCCCTTAATTGACAAGAGCTCAATGGCCACTAACACGGTACCGGTGACTGATCGAAGGATTAATAAAATACTTAGTCAACGATATAGGGTGGCAGACGGGGCGACGGTTCCTGGCACCCATTTCAAGGGACATCAAATCAAAGAGTGTTTAGGCCCTATACTCGAGTCTTGGGACATGACTTGTAATCATGGGGTTGGCCGCGGTCATGATGGGGCATCACCAAGCCTCTGCACGCCACTGCTTACAGATAAGGACTGTGGTCTCGGGGAATCAAATAATGCTAAGCAGGCGAAAGTTGAGTGGGATGAATACAGTTTTATTTTGTTTTGTTTTTTTAATTTGCTTATATTACAACGTATCCGTGAATAGACCTACCATGCAGGGAGCAGAAAGGTGCGCAGATTGATATGAACTGATTGGCAGAGACGCGAAAAAAAAAAAAAAAAACATTGCAGGGAAGAAGAACACATCGGTATCAAATGAAGAGAAGCGTACATAAAATCAAGGCAAAGTTTTTATCTGGAATAAGAAAAAAAAGAAAAAAACTACAATTCAGTCGCGGCTGGAATAATTTGCCACGAATTGAAAGAAAAACAAAAAGCATGAAAATCGTCATTCTTACCTGAATGATAATGTACACAATGGTCTGTAGGATTTGTGACTTTGTGGGTTATCCATAGGTGCGCCCCAAAAATCGTTCGTAAACACTTGCGAAAGCGCAGTTTGTCCAGTGACATCATGATTGAGTTTGATGGCAAAGATGTCATCATGAAGAAATGGGCCTTGCAGACTATTGGCATAACTCAAGATGATAAGTATGCATGGCACTACATAGACAAAAACAGCTGGAGGCTCACAATTCGTACCAGAACGTTGTTTTTTAACTGGCGAGCAATTTTTGTTTCCTTCCATACTATGTGGAAAGTACAACTCCTGCTGTTTGCAGTTTTTCAGGCCACAATTGTACCGTAGGCTATTCTGCAGCTTTCTGATTTGAACAATGACACGCGTGGTCGTATCAACACATCCGTATTTACATGCGAAGTCCGATTAAGTTTAAAAACAAAAACAAAGTAAAAAAGATGACAATCCGGTCTTACACTGGGCCTAAGTCCGTGGACTGGTGTTTCGTACGAAGAAAACCGCACTATCAGAATGTCTAACTGGCACCGTGGAAAATTGCAGAATGTATAAGTTTCACCCATTCAGAAAACACAAGTTGCAATAGCACTATCACACAGGTTTATATACAAGTCTGATCCACAAATGAATACGTGTGTGATAATAATGAATTGCTACCTGTCTGCCATTCCCATTTATTTCACAGTGTACCGCCATGGCCTTACATTAGGCCGGCTAGCACAGAATAAATTATCCTCTCTAAGCCCTACCTATGCTTCAGAGGCTCCGCCCTCTCATTCGAAGAGTGGCTGGAAGTTTTCTCCCCGCCTTCATGAACTCTCCTTAACCAAAAGATTTGGCATGGTGCATGCAATTACTTCCTGCTGACAGCGTTGCGTCTCTTCGCAACGAGAAGATGGCCGCCTCCTATTCGGTTGCCACTGCAGTGGGGGCAGGTGATTATACGGTAAATTTTCATTACGCCTGTTATCATAGTAAACAGTTTAACTCTAATTTCCATATTTTAAAGAGTTGGTTATATATAAGTTGAGATTGGGACACAAGTTTCGTGTTAGTCACGCCCCAGTGTCATTTTTTGTACGCAGACACAACTATGAAACTAGATTTAAAATGGTGTGGTGGTATCCCCGCCCCCTTCCATATTTCCCTTTGTGTGGAAAAAAAGGAAGATAAAGAAGGTTATGTCGGTTTATGATGTATGAAACTGGAGATTTTACACCTGCCTTTTCTTCTGTGGAATGAAATAATCACGTACTTCACTCTCCAAACTGTCACAAATTCGAGATCTTTCTTCTGCAGTTCCAACACTCAAAATACTTTGTCTTCTTGGAAATTAGACTACAATGTGAACCTTTGCTTGGTTAGACCGCAGTTATATTTTCAGGAATGTGTGACTGTGGTGAGTGCCAAAAGAAACAGAAATGTATCTGCAATAAACATCCAATTTCAGGCAGTAAAACAGTTGCTAGAGTCAGGCGCAGATCCGAACAAGAGATCAAGGGATGGCATGACTCCTCTAGCTGTTGCTGCATTTTGGGGATATGACAGTATAGCACAGCTACTTCTCAAACATGGGTATGGAATTGTGGGCTCATCAGTTCTTGATAAGTTATACAGCTGTTTATGCTAAAATACCACAGAAATCAGAAATATTAAAAATTAATTGTATACCTTCAAAAACCTTCTTCAAAGTTCCTTTGCCATCCATTATTGCATTATTTCTTAGATAAGCACATACAATATTACACGTGGTACATGTACATGCATTAATGTTTACTATTTTCTTTTCATTTTACAGGGCAGACTTAAATGCTGCCAACAGTGGCACATTATGGACACCTCTCCACTGTGCGGCATTTCAAGGCCATGGGAAGATAATTATGGTCTTGATGGAACATGAACCGGACTTGTACAAAATTGATGCTCAGGGGAGGTCAGTCAGAAATTAAATTTGTCCTGTATCAGTACATCAGATGAATTTGGTTTCTATTTTCAGAGTGACTATCCGCCGATACTGGCGGATAAGATTTCCTCTAGGATTTTTTTATTCGCCAACATAAATTTTGCATTGTGAATTATCTCCCCTGATTGAACCCTTCTCCATTGTCCAGAGGAAGCTTTCCTGCTGTTCTTCTCAGTGCACACACTATACAGGCTACATATCAATGGTGTACTCTAACCATGTAACAGGTTTTGGGATTGTTTTCCAGGAGACGAAAAAAACATCTTTTTGCGAGTTTTTTTATACAGGACTATATCTTTTTGGTCGCATTAATCAAACAAAACGTGTCTTTCTGTCGTAATACATATTTTTTTTTTAATGCAGGTCTTAAAGCCGGTTAATCCTGTTACGCGGTTGTCACACAAAGTATTGTCGGGCACTTACGCAGTTAGAGATATGCACGACTAGAGCACGACAAAATTCCGCCACAGAAATCAGTTACACAATTAGAACAGACATATACATGGTTATAATTGTAACCACTGAAGGCTTCGAAGCTCAGTTTTGCTATTTATAGTGCGTGTAGACTTCCCATTTGAATAGGGAACCCCCGGAAAGGCGTGGTGACTATTTTTAGCTAAAAAATATGAGTTGGTCAATTTTTTCCATTTACACGGTTAGAGCACAACACCATCGATATGCTTTGAGACATTCACAGGCTGCACACATGTTGAGACCGATGGCGTTGTTTGAAGTTCGAAAGGCTTTTCAGTCATTTGCTGATTTCAAGAAAAAGTTTCAATTTACACTGTATGTATTGATGGAACTGCAAAATCTCCTTTCAATGCAAATGGAATGTCTTTGTCTAGATGGATGACATTTCCTTTCCCTTCCAAATCCAATACACGTGCACAGCATCTTATGCTGACCAGCTGATCTGTAGACTGAAAGACATACTTGCATGTGCGGTCTAAGGACCATTGGCTAATTATGAACGATTTTATTGTAATAACATTGCATGCATCCAAACTACTCCTCAGATGCACTGGAAACTTCCCTAAACATGATCCTCCTGTCCTTTATAATCATATGGTTGCATTTTTTTCCTTTCAATTTGCTTTGAAATGCCTTTGAGAGGGGGGGGGGGCAAGACCCAATGAGTCCCTTCTCCCCAACTACTCTTTTCCTCTGCCATTTTAGTACATGCAAACTCTTCAACATGGTAAACGAACTTGGCCTGTGGCGCTAAATAAGATATGGGCATTCATCCAGCAAAGCCGCCTATTTATAGTGTAATTTTGTCTGAGTGCCTATTGTAAAGATGAAGTCACTTGACCTATTGCTATTACAGTTATGAAAAATGTCCCGAAACATGTTAAACCCAGACAATGCACTCAGTTAAACCTGGTATTTTAGTAACAATAAACATATGGTAATCATATTTTAACCAAGCCTAATAGTACATTAAAATGTGAAAATATAAAATACTGACAAATAAACCCAGACTTTATTGGCCAATACCAATACTGTCCAAGAAACCTAGATTCCACAGGCCAACACCAAGAAAGTGAATAAAACCAGTTTTAAAATGGCCAACATTAATAAAAGGGAATAAATCCAGTATTGGCAGATAAACCTGGGTACTATTCACCATTAATGGTGGCGGATAAAGCCAGGCAGTAACCGCTGATAATGTTGGCAGATAATGGCTGCCTTCTATTTTTGTGACCTGTCCCATCAGTACTGCTGTGTTGTGGAAAAAGTCCAAACATTAGGCTAGGTCAAATTCACTATTTAGCATCATTTCATATAGAATGAAATGCCCTCTATCTTTCTGTTTGGGCTTTACATGTAAGTTTTTTATTACTTATAGTTTCTTTTGGTTACCACAGAATGGAAATTGAAGAAAGAATAAGGCAATCGCAACAAGAAATGTTTTTCTTTATCTCATGTAAAATTTTGTTCTGACATAGGCTGTCATGATCGAAAGTCTAATGGTAAAGATTTTTTTTTTTTTTTTTTTCGCTGTAGCTGGCTGACAAAAACTTCGCACATTATTATGAATATGCTGTGATTCACCCTAATGAGAGAAAAAATCATATTATTCAACACCTGTACATGTATTTGTGTTTAATGCTTTGACATAATATAATTTCTCAGAAAATCTTTGATGCCACCAGGGGACAGTTTTAGTTTACATATGTTATGCATGTTATTTGATTTTCATCATTATGCTTTTTGCTGATACATGTTATTTATATCCATGTGATTTTGCTCCATTCCAGTGAACACAGACATTTCAAATAAAAATTTAGTCTTGCATGCCCGATGATGATTGACTAAGATATCAAAATTTTATCATGACATAAAACTACGTACAAAACTTCCAACATATTTTACTTGCATGATTTTTTTAACCCAATTATATATCAAATACATGTATTAATTAATTTGTTTTCAAAGCAATTCTTGCTACCTTAAGAGTTTCTTTCTTGGGTGGTATTCGGGAAAATATCAATTTGAACTGCATTTATAATGTATTTCACATGGTGGCTGAATTGCTCAAATTAACTTTTTAAATTCCCGATGGCAAACCCAAGCCATTACATAATGTAACGTTTTTCATTAGTTGGAAATTATTTTCATTCCCTAGATATAAGACATCATAACTTTTTTGGTGTGGATTTTTTTTTTCCAATGGAAAGTCTCTATATCATCATAATGTTATTGTATTCTGTATGTTTCACTCTTTTGCAGGACAGCAGTTGATTTTGCTTCAGCACTTGATTCCATATGGGCATTTTTTGCAGGTGAGTATCAATACTATCATGCATTATCCTCAAGCTGGTGAATTGACCCATATTATATGTTTTACATTGACAAAAAAAAAACAGGAAAAAATAATTTAAGAAGTGGAATTGATTAATTCACAGCAATATGCAGCAATAATTTACAGCAAACCTTCATTAAAACTTATATCATATACATGTACTTGTCTTTTGAAAAGTCAAATAATACAAGTATCAAAAGAACTCATTCCATATCCTTGGCGTGTCACAGATCTATGAATCTTTAAATAAACTTTGGCAGAACATTCAAAATACATATATTCAGCTGTGCCATTCAATCTATTCCCAATAGCTGCTGGTTGCAAACGGACAGCTAAAGCAGATCTAGTCAGAATGGATATTGTTCGAAAGGTGAGTCTCACACGTTTTGATTTTGTTGTGTCAGAGACAACTTTCATTCCTCTATACCTTTACAACTGTTTATCTTGCAAACAAATGATTTAGTTCCTTCAGAAAATCATGTACACGTACCTATACACAGTCAAAACTCTGAACAAGTAGTATCAAGCATATGCATGTTGTCTCTGACTATTTGATTTCACTATTTGTCTTAATGATACTACAAAGTAACATATGTTGATCTACATTTTCACAAAAGCTTCTGTATAATTTAATGTTGATTTAAATCTTCCATTTTACTTTTCAGGTATCTCCTGAAGATCCTACAGTCCACAAAGCAGAAATACTAGAATTTTCCAGACCAGGTTCAGCCTATATCTTTAATGACAACATGAGAAATGAAAGAGAGAGTGCCAATATGGTAAGATAGCATTCTGTTATATCTTTTCTAATGAAAAAGTGCTATTGTTGTTCCTGTTGCTGAGGGAGGAGGAGGGGGTCAGTTGGCTATTGTTTTTTCATTCAGGCTTTTCAGAGAAAGCATTTTCTGTTTCAAACTAGTGCATCCTGTCAGTTGGAATGGAAGTTTACACATGCATGCATACTGTGTCACAGAAACTCCTTTAATTTTATACATACATTGTGCGCTTGCTATATTTTACCAAAGAGGTTCCTGTACACTCCAAGTACATTAAAGCTTTTCGGTAAAGTTATGGGGTAAAGTCTGTATGGTCACTGTACCAAAATATGCAGAACAGTTTGTTTTACTTAAAAAGCAGTTGTTTACTAAACAGCATGCATTTCCTTGGAAACACCATGGCTCACTGCCATAAAATTTTGATATTGCCTTACTGTTTAACTGAAATGTACATGCATCACCAAAAAAAATGTAAAGAAAAATTTTATTGTCATGTTTTTCAGCTTGCAGCATCTCAAATGGGTGATGTATTGGCTGGTACAGATGATGCTCAGGAACAAGCTTATTGGAACAAAAGAGTAAACAATCCATCCCTAGCAGTGTGGAATAACTGAGAGAAATGACAAGAAACAGAGTTGGATCATTCACATTCATCTGAGCATCCATTGCATTTATGTCGTCCAAGAAAGTCAAAGAACCAGGCACAAAATGTAATATAAATGTGTACTTTTATAATGATCATTCTGTTTTGCAACAAAAGCAAGGGTTTCTGCTGTTGATGTTTGCTTAGCAAGCCATTTTTGACTCTTGCCTTAAAAGCACAAATGTTGTGAAATGTATTTTACCAGCTGAGCTGAGTGTAGTGTTGTACCACTATGACTAACTAAATGTTGAGCGAAAAGGTAGGTAAGTAACTCTGCAGTTGAGTAATCTCCTGTGAATGTGAACATGAGGCAGGATTTCATTGTATTTGATTGATTTGATTATGGGGAGCTGGAAATTTGTCACATTGTATATGTCATGAAATTGCTTTTTTTTTTTCATTTTCCATTTCATATGTAAAATCTTGCTATGTGTTCAAAAATAGTATTAATGAAACATTCTAAATTGTTGTACATGCTAACCATGTATTAGGTAAGGGACATGTGAGGGAAGCAGTATTTTCCACAATTCAGTTACACAGATATTGCTACATTTATATTAAATTACCCCTACATCACTGCCCATTTTTGTCTTTGTGATACTGTGTATCAAGCATTTAAAAATATGACCCATCAAAGCCCGCTCTGACTTCCACTTACTCCACATGCATTCATGTACATGCATATGTATACAAAGCCTTGTAAGTAACATGAAATTGTCATTTTAGCTAACTGTGTTTTTTCATTTATCCATTTATTTTGTGTCTTCACTTATTTCATTGATCACCACAGCCTTTTACAAGTTAGGATGACTTCAATTTGAGCTTTTATCTGCTTTGTTTTACTGATATTTTATAATGAGACCGGGAGAATGATGTCCATTATTATGATTGTATTAAATTTCTAAATGGCATCTCCAGTGCATACAGCGCTGTTACTGTTAGCATTTTGTTTCGTTTCTTAGTAAATGTATATGTCCACAAGTCTGTGTTGGCCCAATGATGGTACATGTATGTATTTCTCTTGCTTTTCAGGTATTGAAAAATTATTCCAAACTCCAATCCGCGTTACAAAACAACAAACAAACCTCTCTGAAATTTAAACTTGATTCTTCTAGGCTTGTATCCAGTTGTATCGAGATGCAGTACAGTTCAATGTCAACAGTGTGAATGAGAATTGAGTATTACATGTATAATGTGATGGACAGAATGATGTTAGAGATACAAGGACAGGGTATTATTGAGGGTGGAATTCCAAGTTAATTTTCATATCATTTTATCATGCTGAAATTGTTGTTTCTGAATGTTCTTTGGTAAATTTTTGCATAAAAGGAGACTGATCTAACAATAAACACTCATGCTTTCAAGATCTTATCTCTGAGTAGAAAACTGTCAGTATTACTCAGTGGAACACATTTTAATAATAAATGCAAGAACTTCACATTTGATATTCAAATAGATAGGACACAATATTTTAAAAAGAAAATCTTATCATACACTACACAAAATAGTCCTTGTGCTGAAATATGCAAACTGGTGGGTTTAAGTAAAAATTTTTAGCCTCCGTCAACAAAAACACATCTGCACCTCCACTGAATTTAAGGAATAAGCATGACTTTGTAAATGCTGCACTTTAAGGGGATGTGCTGCAGTGGAAAATATTGATTTTGTGTTTTTGGTATTTCTCAGTTATTTACCTGTTTATCTTCATGTCTACAAAAAAAAAAATATATAAATATATTTCTCAGATGGATGACAGATCTTGATGCAAGTTACTAGGCTTATTCTTTGCTTGTCTTTTGGCATTTTTGTCAAAACCTATTACTTCCTTTTTTCAGAATTTTTTTTCATCGCCAGAAATGCACATAATTCTTTGTTCATAATATGCATATTTTTTAAACTTCAAGTAAAAGACAGTTTTAAATGTATGGACAAGGTGTCTTGACAAAATTTTTTTATTGGATCTAAGAATGCGTGTGTGCAATTTAAACTATAGGAAAGTATAAATACAATATATGTATGTTTGAAAGCTTGTATAAAATTGAATACAGTTTGGCAAATGATATTCATCAGTTACCATGGGAACAGTTGGAATTGTAGCCAAACTGAACCCCTGGGTTGTCTCTCTCACCTTAGTTACACAGTATCATAGCATAAAATGCATTAGAAAAGATTAGATGTAGATTTTAGTTTTCCCTGCGGCACATCCCCTTAATGCAAATGATACTGATTGAATATGAAAATACACTGAAACTGACAAAGTAATGATTATCAAAAATAGGGCATAGGACTATGTGCCATCACTTTGAGAGATTCTGAGGTGATTTCTCTTAAAAGTTCTCAAAACTGTTTTACAGAGTGTCAAAAAGAACCAACCAATAACTTTCTAGTTAATAATATGAGTGAAGAATCATAAGGCTTGAAAATTAAAATTTGTATTCAATAATGTACATTTGGCTTGCACAAAATTTATGCCAGTCCTTGTAAAAGAAATATTATGAATCATCTGCTAGTGAAAATTCCTTGTGTTTATAACCTCCACTACTGGAACTAGCAAAAGAGGGAGACGTCCACCAAAGAAAAAATTGAAATCAATCACAGGTTTTAATGTTGATGAACACAAACAGGTGAACTCATGATACTGTACACTGCAATTAAAAAAACACTGTTGTTACAAATACATATATGCACCCCAACCCCAAGCATTTTGTTATAGGGGCACATACATACATATACTATCCCTAACCCCCATCCTTATCCTCAACCCTAAATCTAATTGAATCCCTAAGCCTGCCCCCTACCCTTTCAACCAAAAAAACAGGAGGAAAACAGAAAGAATAATTTACTCATAAATAATTGTGCCTGCAGCCAAGGATTATTTCGGGAGGAGTTCTCTAGCTCTGGAGTCACAAAAAGGCTACCTACCCCTAGCACAAAAAACTTGGGGGACAAACATACTTGTAACAACATCCTTAAAAACATACCTCCTGTCACCCGTCGGCTTCATCGTCATCGATGTTAGCTGCTACAGTGGATGTCACGACAAAATCTCCTCCACCCAATCCTGTCCTTAGCTTTCCTAGTTAGTTCACTTATTTCCAGCTGGCTGACTTTCTTGATGTTATCGTGATATGTAATGGGTGGTCTTCCTTGTTTTCTCTTTGTTTCTGTCTTTCCTTGAAGGATTGATATCATAAGGGCCGTGCTTTTGTTTCGGGCCGCGTGGCCGATGTATGCAAGTCTTCTTTTATTTATTTCAGGTGTTATTCTTCTGGTGGTGCCAAGCTGTTCTAAGATGCTTGTATTTGTTCTCCTTTCTGTCCAACTTATTCTGAGTAGCCTTCTGTAAAGCCACATTTCAGCTGCCTCCAATCTTGTTATGTCTGCCTTTTTGAGTGTCCAGGCTTCACAACCATATAGTAGGACTGGCCAGATCAAGCACTTAAGTATGTTCACTTTGAGGTCCGTTGGTGTGCCTCTATCCTTCCAAATGTTGTTTAGTTGAACCATTTTGTGTTTTGCCATTCCTATCCTTGTTTTTATGTCCTTTGAGCAGCTTCCATCTTGCGATTTATGTGATCCTAGGTATTTGAAATCAGTCACTTTTTCTAGTGCTGTTTTGTTTACTAGTATCTCCTGGTGTTCATGGTGCCCTGTTCCAGTATGCATGACTTTCGTTTTCTTAGCATTTAGGTGTAGGCCTGCTGTCTTGCCCGCTTCATCCACTCTGTGCAACACTCTTTTCATGCTGGTGATGTTATCTGACATAAGAGCTGTGTCATCAGCTTAGCGAAGGTTTGTGATGTTTAGGCCTCCGATCTTTATTCCCATATCTTCTATGTCTGCGTTTCTCATGATCTGCTCAGTATAAATATTGAAAAGATGAGGTGAAAGTATGCAACCCTGTCTGACTCCTTTCTCGATGTTGAAATATGGACAGTTCTCATTGTTCCATCTAATCGTTGCCTTTTGTTCGTGGTATAGTGCAGCGATGAGGGTAAAAACATACATGTTACATTAAAACATTATAAGGTCAATTTTAATGCCTTTTTGCAAAATAATGACCACGTCTGTAAGACACATTTATGGGTTTGAAACTCTCAACAAATCATGGGTGCAGACCAAACAAGGTATGAAAAAATTCCTGAATTCGACAATGATTTACCAGCACAGCCAACAAACTGCATATGAATTACATAACACTGATGCAAAACTTAAAAACTTGTTTACATTATAATGTGGGGGTTACTTGAACACTTCAAGACAAGCAAACAAAGAAATTCTCAATTTTTCCAGATCATTTACCCATTTAAACTGACTACAAGGACAGAAATATGCATGTGTGAACGCATCAACATGAAAGGTTCATAAAACAATAACATTTGTTTTCATTTGTCCATTATTACACACTAGCCGACCCGCACAAGATAAATCTGGCCAATTTTTCTTGTACCAAGCCCAGCTGTATATCTACATGTAGATCTAAGTCGCATTATACACTTGGATCCGATGCAAAGACAAAATCTTTTTGTTACACTACAATTCCCTGCAGAATACAACGATGTGATAAAACGACTTGTGGACGGAAATGTGTAAATAGTGACATAGAGCGCAGTTTCCAGTCACATTTTTAGATTCTATCCGATGAAAATGCGCCTCTGTTTTCGCGGCTCAAAATTTTTTAATATAAATAATAATAAAGCCTGGTTTTTTGTCGAAAATGAATGTGTCCACGTAACTCTTCGTCAAAAACTGATGAAGTACACCAAGTTTCATGATTTTTTATGTCGTAGTCGTGAAGTTTTAGCTGCTTACAGGTTCACCCTCTAGCTCAATTATAGTAAGATCAGACCTCTTCCGGTTCATTGACAATGGTATCATTTTTCCGGTTCACTCAAAATGTCAAAATGGTGAATTAAAATAGAATGACCGAAAAAATCTATTTTGATAAATTTGTGGTACAGGAGTTTTCGTATGTTTTATGTGACGAAAACCTGGGTATGTAGATACTATCGACGTCTGTAAAATTTGAAGCGTGTGGGCTAAGTATTAACAGAGGAGTAGGCTAACACAGCCTCCAAAGTTCACTTTTATAATAATAGATTCTGAGAAGAGAAGACCACATTTTACATGATCAAGCCACACCAGTGATGTGCATGTATTATTTACGGCTGCATTTGTTTCTCGCACCCTTACTTAGTCCATCATGTTTCTGTCCCTCAGAAAAGTTAGAGTTTAAAAAAGAAAAATTCATCAAAGATACAAATACATTGAAGAGATGGGGGAAAAAAATACCCAAACATTAAAAAGCTGAAATTTTCAAATGCCTGGCAAGCCAACAACCATCTTTCATGCAAAATCAGTCTCTCATTGCATTTTCAATTTTCAAAACCACCTACAGACACGAAATACATGTATCTTCAAGTAGGGCCCATCAAGTATGAATTGTGAGAACAATGTTATAAGCATTTTTCATATTTAAGCCAGAGATTTTGTCTTATGCTCAACATTTCTGGTTTAGAAGACATAAAGAATTACAACTATACACTGTATTTAAGCAAACAATGCGTAATGATATAATCACTGAAGTGATAGATTCTGAAAAATGGGAGCATAATTTGATAATTTGATTATCAGCCTGGGAATATTTTTTAATCCCTATCTCCATTATCAGCATTTCAGTTTCGAGAGACTTTGCACGATGCATTGTCCTTGGTCACTCGTTTGCAGCAGGACCTTGCAGCACCGGCTGTGGTTGTTGAGGCCTATGTGTGTAATTCTTATCTATTACAGCATATAATAATCAGCTATGTGCATTGTCTCCAAAAATATGACCATTCACAGGTTTCATGATTGATTTCATAGACATTATGGCACTGGTCAGTCTCAAGACTTTCACATCAAATAAACTTCATTTGTGTACATGAAAAAAGTAAACTGTTAAAGACAAAAACAAAAAACGCTTTAGTTGCTGGACAGGCTAATCATCATACATACACGTGAAACGAATCAAGTTGCAGTATTCAGGGGTGAAAATGACATTTGAAAAAATTCTCTGAAAATGAAATGCCAGGGGCCATATAGGCCCCAGTGGGGTCGAGGGCAACGCCCCTTGTAGGGGGTCGGGGGCAACATGCCCTCGGCCAAAATTGATTTTCACACATTTACAGCTAAAAAACTGGCCTCTCCTGAGCAGAATTTGGTTAAATTAATTAATAGGGATAAAGAGACTTTAAAAAGGAAGAAATAAACTAGAAATGACTACACTGGACAATTAATGAGTGGTACAAGTGATGTTGTACAACCAAAAACAATAAGAGTTACTTCCCTTGCCTTGCATCTATTTCCCCGCTTGGCTAGGCCTAGGCTATTTTCGTGGGTCAGACAATTTTCGTCTGAAACCTCGGAGATTCTCGGACTAATGATAGTGAAGGAAACTTGCCGTCAGAGAATTTTTCTCTGAAAATTCGTCACACAAATAGCAAACCAATGTCGTGACAATAGTATTAATGTAGTTGTGAAATTAACTGTTTTTATTCGTAGTTTTTAGGTTTCGATTTGTTACTGTTGCAAAAATATATTATTAGTGAATAAAGAAAACAAAAACAACCTGAAATAACTAAAAATAAGGATAGATTTAGCTCTCGATCTAGGAATTTACCCTCAAAATTCAACATTCAAAATGAAAAAATCTGAAATCCCAGAAAATCTGAAAGATTCACACCCCTGAGTATTACACTATCAATGAAAAAAACTGCTGTAGATGTACCAGTAGCTTAAACAACTAATAGAAAAAACTGTGCTATCCATGCATATTTTGTGACAGAAAATTAATGAGACATTAGGTTTCATAGGTCACACCAGGCATTGGGTTCTTTGCTACACGTGACACATGGTGCAGCCTTTTCCTGGGAAAACAAGAGAACTGACTACGTAAATATACTCTTTCCCTTTTATGAATGAATGGTTGGCTGACAAACTTGTTTTCAACTCAGACATCATTTAAGCATCAACTTCTTAAAGAGCCAAAACCATCGGTTGGACTTTCACTTTTCTTGACATCACAAGCTATGCCGAAGGTGGCCAAGGCTGTAGCCAAAGCAGTTTTAGAACCTATGCACTTAGTACCACGTTCAATAAATGTTTTCAATGGCTCAAGCAGGGTTTCAGGGTCATTTCTGACCAACTGTTCAATTTCACTGCAGAAACTGCGGAACTGCGACAGACAGTTTTCTAAATGTTCAATGTTCATGCCTTCAGCTGGAGCTGCCTCAGAGTTTAAAACAGCAGGAGGGGGCTGTGCAGTTTCATTCAAAGAAATGGGAAAAACAGCAAGCTTACGTGCTGCCCCAGGGTTTGAAACAGCTGCACGAGGATGTGCAGTTTCATTTGAAGAAATGGGGAGAACAGCTAGCTTACGTGCTATCTCAGGGTTTGAAACAGCGACAGGGGTGTGTGCAGTTTCATTTAAAAAAATGGGGAGAATGCCTGGCCGAGATGCTGCCTCAGCATTTGAAACAGCAGCAGATGGGGGTACAGTTTCAGTTAAAGAAATGGGGAGAACACCTAGTTTACGTGCTAGCTTACGTGTTAACTCGGGGTTTGAAACAGCAGGAGGGGGTTTTGCAGTTTCATTCAAGGAAATGGGGAGAACACCTAATTTACGTGCTGCCTCAGAGTTTGAAACAGCAATAGGGGGGTGTGCAGTTTCATTCAAATAAATGGGGGGAGCACCTTGTTTACCTGCCATCTCAGAGTTTGAAACAGCAGCAGGGGGGTTTGCAGCTTCATTCAAAGAAGTGTTGAGAACATCTGGCTTACATGTGGCCTCAGAATTTGAAACAGCAGCAGGGGGGTGTGCAATTTCATTCAAAGAAATGGGGAATGCATCTAGCTTACCTGCTGCCACAGCCAGGTAACACAACCTCTTATCTTCATCACCCAGTGGCATACTGGAAGGAAAGCAAGCATCACGATGCATTTGGACAGCATGCTTATGTTTGCATGCTCCACCATAGGAGCCTACTTGACATGTACAAATACCAAGGGTAGTATATACTTGAAAACAATGGCCTTCACTAGTCACACTAAAGGTGTTATCAGAAATCTGACTGATGTTTTCAGGTAAAATGTCCCCATATATTTCACGTGCATTACTGCTGGCCAAAGGCCCGGTGGTTGCATGTGTAATGTGACCCAGCAATTTTCTGCTATAGTATCCAGACAACCCAACAGAGACAATGTCAAGAAGGCGTATTATATTAAAATTCTTCCAGCGCCCGAGGAATTTGTCTCTCAGTGTACTGAATGCAGCCTCCAGAATATCATCAGCATTTGCTCCACTGCTCAGCATTTCCTTACGCAGTGCGAGTGCCCATTCTTGTTTGATGTCCCAGAGGTTCTTGAAATGAGTTACAACACCTGGATACTTCTGGACTGTCTCACTTGCAGCCACCTCCACATATTTCTTTTCCAGCTCTTCCTCACTGGTAGCATATAATAAACCTGGATGGAGGGAAACACAAGAAAAAGCAACTGGACTGAAGGAAAAGCCATTAGTTCACTACGAAACTCTTATGTATGCTGGCCCTATCATGAGATTACTTGAAATGTATTCCTTAACTCACACAGGTTTTAGATTTGTAAGGAAACATTTGAAAAATTGCACTCACTCTTTATCAATGGTAAAAATAAATTCCTTACAGGAGTTCAACTAATATTTGACAAAAAAAGAGTTCGTCATCTGCAGTTGTGCAAATACCCTTGTTCACTTTCACGAAGGGCCGCCAAAGTTTCAAAAATCATTTTGTTGGGCAAATTTGATGTTAAGGTTATAGCAGACATTACTATCAAAAGCTGATACCTCAACACTGAACTGAATTAAAGCTGTGAGTAGTACACTTCAGACATAACAAACATCAGAACATGAACATTAATCATTGGGGCCTTTTTTTATGGCTCTTCCGTTAACTTTGCCTACAGGCCTTTGTCCAATAGACCTGTTTCCTTTAAGGCAAGCCGCTGGGAACACCTCACCTCTTTTTTAGAAATTGGTGAAGAGGACACACACACACAGAGCAGATCTCATTTACCTTTCAAAGCAAGCGTTATAAGAGGAGGATCATCTTCAAAAATGCCAAGAAAACGTAGCCCGTGCGGTCTATGCAACACTGACATTCGCTACAAGGATCAACTAAATATGGAAGGTGTCACCCTCTTGGTTTCACTTTGGCTAACAAAGCCAACTAAGTCAAGGGAGCTGAATTATGAAGCACATTGCATTTCAAATACATAGATCCACCCATTATGCTGCAGGTGATTACTCTCCATATTCTTAAAATCTATCTTTATTCAGACACTAAAGTATGGTGGGGGTTGACTCTTTCTGTATTTGGAAAAAGTTATGTGAAATTTCCATCAGTGTTGGAATAGTTCATGCTGAACCCTTATTGTTCAGTTCTGAGCGAATGGCAACTAACCGATACCTAAATAATCCTTCTGGGTCTACCTCAATTCCCAATCTGTCTGATTAGACAAACAAGACCAAATCCTCTTTTCTGTCTGGTTTTGAGATGACAACTCCTCCATTTTTAAAAGACTGACCAAGGAAAGCAACATAATAGTACTGTCCACCATTGTGCCATGGACAAAGGTAGGTCCCCCTTTTAAAAATAGATGTATGGGTTTTCCAGGTAGGAGCTTGATCGGATGTGAACTATTCCCGTCTCAAGCCATCAAATATGACTCTCTGCTACTATTTAGGATCTAATATAAATTCACCAAATTAGTCTTTTCACGCTAATTGCCCTACCTGTTTGCTTTCCCCATAACCTTGTCCCTTCATGGGACATCCAATAAATCCCAAAACAGTTGCTACAGTTACAGGCTGAACAATGCTTTGCCCAGGAGAAGCATGAGGACCCACCCTGTCATGGGCTGATTAGGGTCTTTATCCTATAGGCCTACAGTGCCTGATGTTCTGGCCTCTTGTGGTGTAAATGCAACGGCGCTGAGCTGAATTTTCGTCAGTTAGTGCTGAAGAAGGGTGGAAAAAATACAGCTCATACTAACCTTTCAGGTAATTCAGAATGCTGAAACAATCATCCTTGTTTACACGTCTCTTTCTGTTCCACATAAAATGCCAGAGGGCTTGCAGTATATGGAAAGGACAAGGTGAGTGTTTGGCCTCAGGATAAACTGCTTGAATAGCTTTTTTCTCTGCCTCAGAGCAGTCTGTCATGATCATGGTCGGTCCTTGAGCTCCACGCCCAAAAAAAGCATTCTCTGGAAAGAGCTCTTGTAACATTTTCAGACCATTTTCAATGGCCGATTTTTGCAGAGATGATGTGATAACTGCTCCAAGAGGGAGCCCTCCCACAGGCGAATGGGTCATTAATAGTATGACTTGGAGACCAGAACTGTCAAAGAGAAAAACAAAATTGTTAAAATCAGAAAAAGAAGGGGAGAAGAGAAAGAGAAGAACCAGAAAAGACAAAGACGACTAACTGATGAAGTGCCAGATCCTAGTTCTGCACACTGTACCTGTTATCTGAGATTCTATTCCCCACAAAATGGGACTTAGATCCAATGAAAAAGGAACAGTGAAGTCTAACACGAATGAACACTCATTAAACAAACACGAAGTCGATTTGCCAGTAGCAGAATAAAAGTTAATTTATCAACTAACACTAACAGCCAAAATAAAAAATAAAAACTGAAGTTCACTTCATTTAGCACACAGAAAAACTGAAAAAGATTAATTATTGCCTAGAATATTATTTGTGGTAATTTCTAATCTTTCAATATTCACAGGGTTCTCATTCTCTGTACATGGATTACCTGAGGTTGGAAGCCATAAAAGTTCTTCTTTTTCACATTTCCTTTTCAAATATCAGTACCGTAATAAACAATTTCATTGTCCTAAATACCAAAATTAATTTCCATGTCCTACCGATCCGTGTTTCCACCAGTATCCAAGAATACCGTTTCTCCACTTTGCGATACAAGTTGATGAACACGAATCATTAGGGGTGTTACTAAAGACACTATTTTGTCCTGGTCCTTGAAATATGTTTTCACTGACACACCACTTTCTGCCTCCAACTGTTTTATGTGTTCAGCAATGGATGCTTGGGTGTGGGGCTCAGAGTACTTGCCATATCTATCGCCGTAGAATTTCCTGTGCAGTCTGTATTAAAGAAAATTAAAATATTTTGTACTTTCATCAATCAACACATACATGTCACACTAATGAGAAATTTAATATGAATAATATTAGTAATACAATGTACTATTAATCATCAATATGATCTACACCCTCACCATCATCATCATCATCATATCACATCAGAAATCACAAAAACAATAACAAACGTTTGAAGAGAATATCTTTCAAACACAGGATAAGCTCCATTGGAGACAACAGCAAGAAAATACAGCCCAATCCACTTACATGGCTTTTGTCGACATTCTGGGTAACTCGACACAATTTTTAGGTCCCAACCTGTTCCTCCTTTAATGTTACTAAATATTTTCCCGTAATTCGACATGCTATACCATTCTTTCCTCTTATATCGACACATTTCTCCCTGACCAGAGCACTAGAGCTACTCCTGTGCTCCCTAAAATGCCCAGGCAACTTCCTGCATATAAGACCTCTGTACTTCTTTTTGCGGTGCTGGCGGAGAGGGGTAGGAGACGGGGTGTGTGGATACAGAGGACGACCCTTGGCTTCAGTAACGCGAATGTGGAGTGCCATGCAGTAAAAGTACAGAGTACTAAAGACTATGCGAATTATTTTTTGTTCATAAAACATTCATGCGCCATTGATACTAGGCCTTGGCCTACATCTCTTGGTTAACTGCCGTACTGTGTGTGTGTGTCAATATCATCACTTCTTCTGAAGAAACAGTCCGGTCGATGTTAAAAAGAAACAGTAAAGCACTGTACATTTGGTGTATAGCTACAGCTATTGGAGGAACAGGTGACAGTATTGATATTGGAGGAACAGGTGACAGTATGCCGATAAATAACACTCACCCATGTTTTGCAAGCCCTCCCGCCGCACAGGCGGCAAAAGTCGCCAAGGTCAAGCTGACCACGCCACGCGCAAGCCATATTTTCATGCGTCGGGCCACTGACCTTTTTGAGCGTAACCACCGTCTTATTGTTCACTGTATCTCTTCTAAATCAAAAGCATTGTGACATGGACATGTTAACCAGTGAACCACTGGTTGGAATCACAAAGACTAAGCTTTCAAAGGCTCTCCCCACACTTTCAAAAGATGTAACATCGACATGCGAACTGTTGCTCAACAAATTTGGAATAATATCTCATTTTCTCACAAGTTGACCACCATCCGGAGTTGTCTGTATCTAAGAACCAATCAGAAACAAGCTCTGAAATAATCTTTGCCCCAAATGCCCACATTGGTTTATTAGTATGTGTCAATCAGGGTGAAACCATTTGTGTAGGGCTTGGGAGGGCGTGGCTAGTTATCATGCTTCGTTCTCACGAAAACTACAGAAAGCTGTCAGTTTGGAATTACAAGTCAGATCATTGGTTAGAGACTGACAGACTAAGGTTTTGCTGGTTAATTCATTATCAAGCGTGATAAGGCATAGCAGCGAATATTTTCATACCGATCAATAAAAACCGAACCACATGGACAGCGTTTGTGGTCATCGCATAGCGGCAAGGGTCAGTGACCGCAGATAAGATTCTCCGTGAGTAAGGTCACTGACCAGGCAGCAGGCTTTACGGGTAGCATGCGGGGTGAGAGTTAAAAGAAAAAGGGACATAACTGCGTTATTTATTGGACACTTTTCCCATAATGGTGATGTTTGTTGTCCCATTTTTGGCGGGGGGGGGGGGGGGGGTGGGGGGGTTCCATTCCACCACTAATCTGCTATTTCCACTTTTTCTTTACTCAAAGCAAGGCAGAAGGTTCCACTGCACTGGTGTCAAGATATTAGGATTGTACTGTAGTGACTTTTGAGTTTACCTGAAGGCATAAGCGTAGTCAGGCATTTTTTGCCTGTCAGCAATGGACAAGGCATAATTCTGGTCTTCCATCAAGTCAAGACGGATCATGTCCAATGCTAAGGGTGCACTGTGACCCTCTAGAAACAACTCCAACAGTCTATCTCTGGCTGCATCGCCCACATCTCGAAAACGCAAGACAGATGCAGCATTAACTGTGTGATTGTGACACCATCGCAGACTTATAAATGCTGGAAATCCAGGCAAATGTGCATTTCTGATAATAAAAAAATAGTAAATTAAAGATTAAGAGACACCTTTTTTTAATTTAGTGTGTACAGGAAAATTGATTTCACAGAATGTGGGGCTCATTCCTAAGAATTGGGTTTAAAATGATGCTTAATGATAATGGCTTAAAAAAACGTTTCGGTTTTAAAAAGAAGTTTCAAAAATAAGCTTTATTCAAATGCATTCTAAAATTCTACAACAGTGAAAGAGGAGATGAATGTTACAAATGTTGCAAAATAAAAACTGTAAAATTAGACCACATGTCGGAAATACTGCTCTGAATTTTACACTATCCACTCACTGACCTGGATCTCTTAAGATTAACTTGTTGCAAAGTCACACACATCATAGCCCTACATCCTATCTTTTTACAAGCATGTTTGCCATTTCCCTTTGTATTGTTGTGTTGGCATTGGTACTGCATCTGCATTAAGGTCAAAACACAAAAAAGGATTTCTTATCCTGCACATTCAGAATGAAGCATAGTACATAATTATATAGGCTGAAATACAAATGGGGACATCATAATTATTATTTTCACTTGTTTTCATAGATTCCAAGAAATCTGTGGAAATTTCAAACAGTTGCCAGTAAGTTATGATGAAATCATATAAATAAATTTCAAATGAAACTAGTAAGACTAGTAAGTTAAAGTAAAATGCTAGATACAACCACAAATTGTACAAACCACATGATAATTTATCACTGACTACATCCACTTACACTTAAAGCCATTTCCTATTTCTTACCTTGAAGGCTACTTTCGGTCCAACATTTGGGTAGGTTTTAGCCACCCTCATTGTGGTTAATGTCTTTTCTTCAAAAGCCTTTTTAAATTCCATGAGAGCCTCTTTGCTATGTAATGGCATCCTCAGTTCTGCATGAAAATTTCCACGTCCTTCTAGGAAGGCAAAAGTACACAGCGTATACTCATAGCCCTCAGGCAAAATGCTCTGAAATTTAATAACATTTTTATATTTTTGTAAATTTAAAAAAAACACCTTGATTTGCTCAGAGCCTCTCAAACTTAGTCAGATACTCAAAACCAAGACTTTGCCTCACACCATTGGTCATTACCTTTCCTTTAGTTAATTATACACCATTCGCTGAATAAATTACACACAGAAAAGTAAACAGGTAGATCTAGATGAAATGAAGTGCCATCCCAACTGTAGTGATAAAATTAAAAAGAAATCGTCACTGACACTTAACACTCCCGGTGTTTGGGCCACGATATCGTGTTTTTTTCCTTCCTATCAGTATCAACTTTCAATAAGACAACAATTTCATGGTCCTCTCTTCACAGGCCCAGTTGTTAACCCTGTGATATTGTAGTTGCGTCTCCCTTGTCCGCCAATGATAAAGGCATAAATTCGTGTTACCACTTTGTCTGGGCCTAGTTCAGTAGTTGATAATGAGCCCACCATATTTTGGGACATGACATAGACATCGACTTCTATTTTTAGCACTAAAGTGTGTGTGTGTGGGGGGGGGGGGGCCTGGAGCTTGTGCAGGCCTATTGAGGGACAACCAGATTTCTTCCTCACTACAAGGGTTAAAATGATTCTGGCAAATTCAAAGCTATGTCCATACTGTAGCACATTTAACCCTCACCCTGCGCGGGGCGGCAATAGTCGGTATTGACTTGCAAGCGCTCACGCCGCACGGGCAGCAAAAGTCGCCCAGATCAAGCTGACCGTGCCACGCGCAAGCCCTATTTTCAGGCGTCGGGTCATTGACCTTTTTGAGACGTAACCACCGTCTTATTGTTCACTGTATCTCTTCTAAATCAAACGCATTGTGACATGGACATGTTAACCAGTGAACCACTGGTCGGAATCACAAAGACTAAGCTTTCAAAGGCTCTCCCCACACTTTCAAAAGATGTAACATCGACATGCGAACTGTTGCTCAACAAATTTGCAATATAAAATATTATCTCATTTTCTCACAAGCTGACCACCATCTGGAGTTGTCTGTATAAGAACCAATCAGAAACAAGCTCTGAAATAATCTTTGCCCCAAATGCCCACATTGGTTTATTAGTATGTGTCAATCAGGATGAAACCATTTGTGTAGGGCTTGGGAGGGCGTGGCTAGTTATCATGCTTCGTTCTCACGAAAACTACAGCTGTCAGTTTGGAATCATAAGTCAGATCATTGGTTAGAGACTGACAGACTAAGGTTTTGCTGGTTAATTCATTATCAATCATGATAAGGCATAGCAGCGAATGTTTTCATACCGATCAATAAAAACCGAACCACGTGGACAGCGTATGTGGTCATCGTCTAGCGGCACGGGTCAGTGACCCCAGATAAGATTCTCCGTGAGTAAGGTCACTGATGGGGCAGCGGGTTTACGGGTAGCGCGCGGGGTATGGGTTAAAACTTAAAAGTGGACAAATGAAATGAGATGAGTTTCCAGCATGTGGCTTGAGAAACATTTCACATTGTCACCCCTTACTCCTTTGACACTATTATAATAATGATCGAGTATCAAGATCTAAACCCTGATCTGGTATCGATGCACATTGGCAGAATGGCAACGGCCTAAACCTATACTCTACAATACATGGATTGAATGGATTGATAGTTGGATGACTGAATGGGTTGACGCAACATCTAGATGGGAGAAGCAGTCAATTAACCGGCAGAAACATCTAGATCAGTGGTTCTCAACCTTTTTCAGGCAATCGCCCCCTTAGCGCCCCCCCCCCAACATGCAACCAAAGGGGCAGAGATTGGACATAAATTATGTTAAGGTTTCCCAAGCTTTTTCAACAACTCTCGATTTACTGATTATTAAGATGTAAACAAAAATTGAAAATATCCTTCATCAAATGTATCAACAATTAGCTGTTCCAGTTCATAAAACCCATTACATGCACAGTCTAATTCACTTGTCTTATCTCAACATGGCTTTTGTCGACATTCTGGGTAATTTGACACAATTTTTATGTCCCAACCTGTTCCTTATTTAATGCTACTAAATATTTCCCTGTACTTCGACGCGTTATTCCATTCTTTCTCTTATATCGACACATTTCTCCAACCAAATCACAACATCAACAAGTGCACTAGCCACCCCACATTCATCGCTTCCTTCCCCGTTGCGTGTGTTGCCCCTTTTGCCATCTTCGCCTCCCTGAGACTCAATACCGTTGTGAAGAACTGATCTAGATCTAGATCTAAGTAGTATGAGGCTACAATGTGGAATGATCTCTGACACGCACAGATGGAGATTAGATCCCATGCCATGGGTAAATCTATCGTCCAGATCTAGTCTAGACTAGATCTAGATCTACATTGATTTAGATATGAACAAGGTCAGAATAGCTTTTCATTTACCTTTAACTGTGGAAGCTGCTCGTCGAGTAAAGCAGGTATTCGAGTGCCAACTCCCGAACAACTGCAGATATTTATATCCATGGCTGTACCCGACATTGCCGACAACACTTCAAAGGAGCACGTCTTCAGCTTCACACAATTGTAGGGCCTACTGGAAATTTCAGATAGCACTCCCAGTCTGAGCATATGAAACTTGGCTAAGTCAATAGCCAACGTATTTCGGTATTATTTTCCATAGTTTAACAGGTTATTGGTCAATGATTTATCAGTTGGGATCGGGACTAAGAAGACTTCACAATTAAACTTTTCATTGTAATAAACTGCACCTCTCAAACATTCGTATTTGCCCATGGCAGATTTTGCCAGAAATAAATAAATCCCCAATAAGCCAAACTTATACTAAAAATCCAAATCGTACAAAAATAATCCAAATTAGTAAAAGTTACTCTTACCGCACAAAAGAAAAAAAACTCTAAATAGATTTGAATGGAAAAGTAAATAACAAGGAGTGTACGACGTCTCCAACAATTTGAGAATGAGCAGTGAATGACATTACGCAACAAGAATCTGAAACTGTCCCTGCATGTGATTGCAGTCACGAACGACCAAAGTAACGAAACCCTTTCCCAATTTGGCTGCTTTCAATTAAAATAATGCAAAATGGCAATCGTATCCAAGGGAGGTCAGTCAGGGGTCAGAATTTAAGGTAAAAGCTTAAAATATGGTGCGGCCATGGAAGTAAGAAGTAACATAGAAGAGCAACGCTAAGCTCTTCAGCAGAGAAAACTTCAATACTCCGCGGGCGCCGCCATTTTCTGTCGATGTAGGGCATAACGTAGTAACGGGAAGCGCCAAATGTAAACAAGCGAAGTACGCTCGTCGAGTCACTGCTATTTTTGTTTATGTTTATTTTCACTGCTGCATCTCTACCGGCGCTAGAATTATTTCACCAGCTCTTACAATCTTTAGTGACAGTTTTAAGTTTGATTTTGCGTTTTGGAAGTGGTTAATTAGCGTTCTTTACCCTAGCAGAAGTCACTGCCAGGTCGTTTGTTTCTGTTGCCTTAGTAAGTTAGGGCCTATATCGTATACACCCAGTCTCATATTATGATGGTTTCGTGTCTCTTTTCATTACTTGCACCAGCGTAGTTATGAGTTTGATAGTAAGATCTTAATCTAGAAGAGGCGTGTCTAGCGTTCTTTACCCTAGCAGACCGCATGTCAGGTCACACTCCCATGTTTGCTCATGCATCATTGATCATTGTTAATTGTTTTCTGTAATAAGTCTTTGTATCCACTCCCATTGAATACATGTAGTTTCATGCGTCCTTTCACCACTTGCATCAGTGTAGTTTGATTTTAATTGCTACTGTGCTAGATCTAAATCAGATGATGTAGCTCCAGAAGTGGTGGCATTCTTCTTTCCTCTAGCAGACTGCACTTGTCAGCGCACACCTCCACCTTTGTCATTGCTATGCATCATTGATCATTGTTACTTGTTTACTGTAATACATGTAATATTACATCTATCCAGTTCTCTACAAATTTCCTGGTTCTTTTCTGAAAGGATAACGGGTAGGCATAATTATATAATATGAAGAAATTTGGACTCAGGATATTCTTGACTGTGTGGTCGGGATGCAAAGAACTCTATGGGAAAGATTTAACGCTCAACATGATGGACAATGTACCTAAGCTTTTTATGAACATTGGTACCCTGAATAAAAGAGTGGTCCAACTCCACCATTGTTGGAAGCTGAAATCTTATGAATTGTACAGCAGCTTGTACCTTGTAGTAGAAAACAGCTATAAGTTCCTCATGATAAAATAAGTAATTATTTCAGGTATCAAAAGTGTTTTTTTTTAATGTATTTCAAGTGATTGGTTGTTTATAGACAATCAAACCTCCCCTTACATTCAAATAGCCTATAATCAAGATGTTATGAAACATTTTTATTTTTACAACAAACAATCATGTGCCATGTAAATATTAACAGAAACTAAAAAATGATGACATCAATAACAGTAACAAACATTTGAAATTTCTTTCTCATTGTCGTGATGTTGCTATGTTTATGTGCTTTGTGTTACTATAATCGCTCGTCATGTACTGTTTGTTTTATCTGTTTGTCTAACTATCTGCTTGTGTTGAACAATAACGCACCACTAATGAATACCACTGTGCGGGGATGACGTCACAGACGTTACAATAAACTATTTTCGTCCTTCCTAGCGCCATTGCTCGGTAGAAGGATTATAACTGGATCATGCTTCTGATCCTACTACAGTTGAATGTTGAATAAAGCCAAGATAATTGGCTAAAACAGACTTCAGACACTCCGCTTTCAATTTATTCATATCAATTTATTCAACATTTCAACATGGAGCGTTTTCTCCGACCTGAGAGGTTCAACGCGGACCCAAACACACCAGACGCATCCAAACGCTGGAATCACTGGCTGCGAACTTTCAACAATTTCCTGTCGTGTCTACGACAACAATCTCCCACTCCTACTCTTGATGAACTTGACTTGCTGATAAACTTCGTTGACCCATTTGTATATGAATACATCATCGATTGTCCCACCTTTGCCTCTGCCGTGGAAGTCCTGAAAAACATTTATGTTAAACCTGGAAATGAAATATTCGCTCGGCACATCTTAACAACTACCAAACAAGAACCAGGGCAGACACTTGACCAATTCTTACAGAGACTGAAGATTCTTGCAAAAGAGTGTGAGTTCAAAGCTGTTTCAGCCGACAAAAACAGGGATGATTTCATCCGAGACGCTTTCATCTGTGGTCTCTCTTCAAGTCAAATCAGACAAAGACTCCTTGAGAATAAGACATTAGACTTGTCTACTGCTTTTGATCAAGCTAGATCGCTAGAAATGGCCGAAAAACAATCCCAGACATACAACAATGTACCAGCTTCATCATCAGTGCCCTGCGGCAGTACCACCACTCCAGCCACCGACGAGAGTGATACACTATCAGCTGCAACCAGTTCCAAATGCTTCTTCTGTGGTTTTCAACGGCATCCCCGATCAAAGTGCCCTGCTCGAGAGGCAACTTGCAAAGGCTGTGGGAAGAAAGGACATTATCAAAAGGTGTGTCTATCAAAAGGAAAACGGAATGACTTCGCCTCTGCTGCTGATCCCATCCTTAATTCGGCCTTCACTGCTGCGGCCCCCTTAAGTCTTCAGAAAGCCATTATAAAAGTCAAGGTCTTTGACACTCCTCTGAGGGCACTGATAGACACAGGAAGCTCTGAAAGTTTTATCTCAGCAGACAAAGCTCAATTTATGGAGTTCAAGACCTTCAAGTTTAGAAAAGAGATCTCCATGGCTTCCACGAATCTCTCAAGTACAACCAAAGGCCATTGTTTTGCTACTCTGGAATATAATGGCGAAACTTATCAAGGAATAAAGCTCTCCGTTCTACCAGGATTGTGCGCTGACCTAATACTGGGTCACGACTTTCTAGATCAACACAAAGGACTTGAAATGACTTTCAAAGGCCCCAAGCCTACATTCTCTGTCTGTGGCATAACTGCTGCAAAGGTGGAACCTGCCTCTCTGTTCAAGAACTTGCTTCCCGATTGCAGACCTATAGCTACAAAGTCAAGACGGTTCTCTACACCAGATAGACAATTCATAGACTCTGAAGTCCAAAAATTGCTTGCCGAAGATGTGATTGAACCTTCTGATTCTCCGTGGAGAGCGCAAGTGCTGGTGACAACAAATGACCGGCACAAGAAAAGAATGGTAGTGGATTATAGTCAGACTATCAATCGTTTCACCCAGCTTGATGCATATCCTCTTCCTCGAATAGATGAGATGATTGAGGAGATCTCGAAATATGAGGTGTACAGTACAGTAGACCTTCGCAGTGCCTACCACCAAATTCCCATAAAGGAGGAAGAGAAATTCTACACTGCCTTTGAGGCCAGTGGAAACCTCTACCAGTTCAAACGTATTCCATTCGGCGTCACTAATGGAGTCGCTTGCTTTCAACGCATCATTGACGACCTCGTCAGAAATGAGAAAATTAAAGACACTTTCGCATATTTAGACAATGTCACTATTTGCGGTAGAAATCAGAAGGAGCATGATGAAAACTTCTCTCACTTTATGAAGTGTGCCGCTGAGTACTGCCTAACTTTCAATGAAGACAAGAGCATCCTTTCCGACAGAGAAATCAAGCTGCTTGGGTTCCTGGTTTCCAAGGGCAGTATCAAACCTGACCCTGACAGACTACAACCGCTGCGAGATCTGGCTGATCCTCATGACGCGAAATCACAACGACGGGTTGTAGGCATGTTTGCCTACTACTCTTCTTGGATCCCAAACTTTTCTGACAAAATACACTCTCTTGTCAACAACCGTACTTTCCCATTACCAAAGAAAGTGAAATGTGCTTTTGAACTGTTGAGGAGAGAGATAGAGAATGCTGCTGTTACAACCATTGACCAGAATATCCCTCTTGTGGTCGAAACGGATGCTTCTGACATGGCGATAGCAGCTACCCTGAATCAGAATGGGAGACCTGTTGCTTTCTTTTCAAGAACACTAAATCATAGTGAAAGGAAACATTCATCTGTCGAGAAAGAGGCATATGCCATTGTGGAGGCTCTCCGGAAGTGGAAACATTATTTGCTTGGAAAACATTTCAAACTCGTGACTGACCAGAAAAGCGTCGCTTTTATGTACAATAACGCTCAGAAAGGAAAGGTGAAAAATGACAAAATCCAGAGATGGAGAATTGAACTGTCGTGCTACAGCTATGACGTAGTATACAGACCTGGCAAAGAAAACCATGCAGCAGACGCTCTCTCGAGAGGGTACTGTTCCACTGCTAACTCGAACGCCGAAACACTGCAAGATCTCCACAGCACACTATCCCATCCTGGGGTTACGAGGATGATGCATTTCGTCAAATGCAGGAACCTCCCTTATTCACTAGATGAAGTGAAGAGAGTGTGTGCAAACTGTAGAATCTGCTGTGAACTAAAGCCTTCCTTTTACAAATCGACTGATGCTAACCTTATCAAGGCCACTCAGCCTTTTGAACGCCTTAGCGTGGATTTTAAAGGGCCTTTGCCTTCTTCCTCGAGGAACAAGTACCTTCTGACAATGATTGATGAGTACTCCCGCTTCCCCTTTGCTTTTCCATGTGCTGATATGAGCGCCTCAACCATAATCAAATGCTTTTGTCAACTCTTCTCTCTGTTTGGAATGCCATCCTATGTGCACTCTGATAGGGGCGCTAACTTCATGTCTAGTGAGCTCAAGGACTTCCTTCACAACAAAGGTATAGCTACCAGTCGGACTACTCCGTACAACCCTAGAGCTAATGGGCAAGTGGAAAGATTGAACGGCACGCTCTGGAAAACAATAACGCTTGCGCTGAGGTCTCGTGGCCTAGAGACCCATCAGTGGGAGCTCGTTCTCACAGATTCACTTCATTCCCTAAGATCTCTTCTATGTACCGCCACAAACGAAACTCCGCACGAGAGAATATTTCGCTATAACAGGAAATCCACAACTGGTATAACTCTTCCAAGTTGGTTAACTACTCCTGGTACTGCGCTCATGAGAAGAAACGTGAGGACTTCGAAGTATGACCCCTTGGTGGATGAGGTTGAACTGTTGGATTGCAATCCTCTGTATGCTCTTGTCAGACTTCGTGATGGGAGGGAGACAACAGTGGCTCTGCGCCACCTGGCACCACCTGGAGACATGACTACATCGCGTACTGTTCCGAATGAAGCGGCTCCTTCATCATCATCATCATCATTGCCTTTCTCACCCTGGATCAGGGTATAGGCCACCAACAAACACTTTCCATCCCTCTCTATCATGGGCCAGCCTCTTTACATTATTCCAAGTCTTTCCGCTTCGTTGCACATCATTTTCTCTGGCTCTTCTCCACGTTCCGCGCGGCCTTCCTCTTGATCTCTTGCCCTGGGGATTCCAATCCAATACCTTCTTCGTGATGCTGTTTCCTGGCCTCCTGAGAGTGTGGCCGATCCATCTCCATCGCCTCCTACCAATTTCCTCTCTGACTGGGCTCTGTCTTGTTCTTTTCCATACAATTTCATTGCTCACCTTGTCTGTCCATCTGATCTTAAGTAGCTTCCTCAAACATCTGTTGATGAAAACTTGGATTCTCTTTATGCAGGCCTGGGACGCATTCCAAGTCTCACATCCATACAACAGGACTGACTTCACGTTCGAGTTGAATATCCTCAGCTTTGTTTTTAGAGATATATCCTTGGTTCTCCAAATCTTGCTTAAGGACGTGAAAGCTGCCTGTGCCTTTCCAATTCGTGCTTTGACTTCTGCCTCTGTTCCTCCCTTATTGTTAATGATACTACCAAGACGCTTCGCCGACAAATAATGACTTAAATGTGAATGACCAGACAAATCAGATAATGCTTGTTCCTGAACCAGCTGTTATGCAGACCGGTACGCAAAATCGTAGCTTGGATCTAACAGACTCTCTGAACACCCCAGGTAGTAACCCTTCGACTTCTCTCAGGGAAGAAAACTCTGAGATTCAACCGGAAGCACCTGATGAAAGTAGACCTAGTCCAAAACGCCGTCCTTTTGTTCGGACCAGGGTTTATAACTTACGGAACAGAGAAGCTTGAACTCTACGATCACCAGGACTTTTTCTATGCATACTTGATGCAATTTGTGACAATAACGTTTCATTGCATTTTTGTTCGCTAGTATTAATTGGGGGTCACTGTAATTGTGAAAACAATTCCTTGTGTTTAATGATGTCCCCGATTACCTGAGGGGGGAAGAATGTCGTGATGTTGCTATGTTTATGTGCTTTGTGTTACTATAATCGCTCGTCATGTACTGTTTGTTTTATCTGTTTGTCTAACTATCTGCTATCTGCTTGTGCTGAACAATAACGCACCACTAATGAATACCACTGTGCGGGGATGACGTCACAGACGTTACAATAAACTATTTTCGTCCTTCCTAGCGCCATTGCTCGGTAGAAGGATTATAACTGGATCATGCTTCTGATCCTACTACAGTTGAATGTTGAATAAAGCCAAGATAATTGGCTAAAACAGACTACAGACTCTCCGCTTTCAATTGTCCCAGGCCTGCATAAAGAGAATCCAAGTTTTCATCAACAGATGTTTGAGGAAGCTACTTAAGATCAGATGGACAGACAAGGTGAGCAATGAAATTGTATGGAAAAGAACAAGACAGAGCCCAGTCAGAGAGGAAATTGGTAGGAGGCGATGGAGATGGATCGGCCACACTCTCAGGAGGCCAGGAAACAGCATCACGAAGAAGGTATTGGATTGGAATCCCCAGGGCAAGAGATCAAGAGGAAGGCCGCGCGGAACGTGGAGAAGAGCCAGAGAAAATGATGTGCAACGAAGCGGAAAGACTTGGAATAATGTAAAGAGGCTGGCCCATGATAGAGAGGGATGGAAAGTGTTTGTTGGTGGCCTATACCCTGATCCAGGGTGAGAAAGGCAATGATGATGATGATGATTATCATCTTTAAAAAAGGAAAAACATGCTATTTCAATTTCTGGAAGAAAACTTAAGGGTGAACTCTGTATGACTGGAACTGGGATTTAATGGCAGACTTAAAAGAGAGTATTAATTTTCTGTGACTGATTTCCAAAATTTCTTATAATGCTGACAGGGGGCACAAGAGTGATTATGAGGGAAGAGGCGCAGAGTTGAAAATAGTATCAGTGAATAATGAATTTGCATTAAAGCTGTCTTGTCTTGGTGAAGAGATACTTGATAAAGTTGTTTAATTTGTGTGTGTGTGTGTCAATTCTGTCAACAGGGTTAATTTGGTAAATCTTCAGTTGTACTTGATCTATTAATCTATTGGTCTGTTTCTTGGTGTGAAATTTCCTATCTGGTTGAGATAATAATCCTTAACATTCCTTTTTTTTTAAATTGCATTAATGGCACCCTATTTGGTCGGCAATGAAATTGTTTGGAAAAGAACAAGACAGAGCCCAGTCAGAGAGGAAATTGGTAGGAGGCGATGGAGATGGATCGGCCACACTCTCAGGAGGCCAGGAAACAGCATCGCGAAGAAGGTATTGGATTGGAATCCCCAGGGCAAGAGATCAAGAGGAAGGCCGCGCGGAACGTGGAGAAGAGCCAGAGAAAATGATGTGCAACGAAGCGGAAAGACTTGGAATAATGTAAAGAGACTGGCCCATGATAGAGAGGGATGGAAAGTGTTTGTTGGTGGCCTATACCCTGATCCAGGGTGAGAAAGGCAATGATGATGATGATGATTTGGTGGGCTGATTAGTCTAATGACTCAAGTAAGTCCAAGTACTTACACTACAACTTAGTCCGTGCTTTTACTACAGCAGACAAAATTATCGTTTTTAAAAGAATGAACAATTTCAGCTTTTGTGGTGATTACTTGTAATTGTTTGTTTTTTAATGTCATGATCTTAAATACCATCGAAGACACCGTAATAATCACTCTTATCATCGATAGTGTGGGCTATGAAAGTGGTTGTAATCCACTTCAGTACCCCACCTTTTCCTAAACTGAAATCATGCGTCCATTGTTGTTATAGCACATATATACAGGTAATGAAAAAAAAAATGTGTTAAATCTTTTCAATTATTCAAGTAGAACTGGACAGAAAGCTTTAGTGAAATAGCCTTGACAGTTGTGTAGACCGACAGAGTAAGTCCACTGAGACAAAAGTAGTGCATTGTAGAAAGTAATTAGATCTATAGCATGTTAAGACAAAATTCGATGGATCATGTTCCATTAACAGTATTTCTTGTTAGTGAATATTATTCTTTGATAGCTTATTTGTAGAAAGATATACATTTCATGTGCCTTATGGTTTAAGACACTGGATTAGTTTGCAAGGCATTGGAAAGATTGAACTTATGCATTATTATAGTGAATAAGGGTTTGTCACTCGCGAGTGAAATAAAATTTTTAAAAAACAAAAAACCTTGTCCGTCTTTACCTTCCTAAGCTTGACACGTCCCTTGCCGGAGGATTTAACAACTGTGTATTTGCACACAAAAATACTCCAAAATGACTTCATGTTTATGAGCGTGTTAATTATTTCATCCATTGCGACTAAGTGTATGACTGCCAAACAAAGAATACAGTGCAAATTTTACTCATGGGCAACCAACTGCAAAAACTACAACATGCCAACGAACGTGAGTGAAATGAGGGTTACAGTTGAATCATATCAGTTTGAATGGGTATTCACCCCATAGCATATCAATACATAATAATGCATGTTTTTTCCTTTGAATTGTATTATGATTTACGGAAGTCAAGAATGTGTGTATGTATGTATTACTATGGTGCCCGTTGACAGTGGTAAAAAAATGAATTAAACTTTGATTGAAATAAACTGTGGTATTTAGGCCAAACTATATTCCACCAGTCCAGATTATACTAACATATTCAGGCAAAATGTTCCAGGATACAACATTAAGGTTTTAAAATTTTATTTCACCCGCAAGTGACATGCCTTTATTAAATTCACTATAACACATGGTTGCAATCCTTCAAATGCCCTGCAAACTAATCCAGTGCCTTAAACCATCAGCTACATGAAATGTATACCTTTCTACAAATAAGCTATCAAAGAATTTACTAACAAGAAAAATATTAACGCAACATGGTCCATCGAATTTTTGCCGTAACATACTGTAATTACTTTCTACAAGGCACTGTTGTCTCAGTGGATTTAATCTGTCAGTTTTCACGACTATCAAAGCTACTTTACTAAAGCTTTCTGTCCAGTTCGACTTGAATAGTTGAAAAGATTGAACACATTTTTTACACATACATACAGTAATTGGTACACACACTTTGCTGCTTATAGATTTTAGAATGATGTGTGGGTCATTTTTACATTCCCTCTTATCTTTATAATATTCCAAGATGATGATGATGATGATTCTGATGTTGATTATATTCTCTTTATTTTCAAGAGTAATAAGATGATTTCGTGTTCTTATTTTTATTACTGTATGTTACTGGTTAGCATCCTGTAACGTCTCAAGTGGATTAGGACAGGTTAAGTTCATGATGTGAAACATTTTTAGTATGTATTTAGTTTTGTGTGAAGTATTTAATGTCTGCTGGATGATGGAATTGCACCATCTGTCAGTTGGGTTATTAAAATGTTGTTGTTTTCTCTGTGTGTTCTTTCTCGGCCTTTTCTCTCTGCATTATTGTAACTTTATATGTAGATCTAATTGTTCTGACATATCAAGTACAATTCTGATTTTCAAAAATTAGAAATAAAATTCAGATGGCTTTACACTTATGAGTCTTATAAGTATTTCATACCTTGCCACTAAGTATATGTCAGTGGTGCCAAACAAAAAAATACAATATAATTATGTTTAACTCATGGACAACTAATTATAAAAAAAACAAAAAAACAATAATAATACCAATTACCAACGGATACAAGTAGAATTAGTGTTAAAGTCTAATCATATCAATTTGAATGGGTTTTCAAACCTTTTGTATATCAATGCTTTTTACTGCATGTTTATTTTCTCTTAAATGTATCATAATTTACAACAGTCAAGAATGTATGCTTCAATATGATAAGTGATGACAGTGATAATGAACAATTTAAACTAAAGTTGAAATAAACTGTGGTCTTGACTTGTTTTCAAAAAAATGTAGGGGGTATAATCTGGACTGGGGGGGTATAGTCTGGCCTAGCCCAAAGTATGCCCCGAAGTATAAACTGGCCTAGCCCAGAATATACCCCGGGGCATATTCTGGGCTAGGCCAGTTTAACCCCGGGTATAGTCTGGCGGGGGTATAGTCTGGCCTGCTACACCGGTGTAGCAAATCCCAGACTGGGAGATGCGATGGTTATAACAGGACAACAATCACGAACGAACAAGTATAACACTTAACAGAACAACCCATCAGACTCACACATTTATTAAACATAAATATAAAGATAAGGATAACAGTGCAATTACATACATACATTATATTCTTCAAGTTAACTGCCGTCCACGGCCTTCTTCCGTAAGCACACTTCCCCGGGTCCACAACCCGGTAATTACTTCTAAAGACACCTCGGCCTCAGCCTCTCCACTCAGGGTCTTAATGACACACTAGTATTCTTTCACACCACAGTCTCTCAATAGCGCCTCCCTATGGCCATACACCTTAGCCTCCTATACACCTCACGTGGCCATAGCACGTTAATACTTCAATTCACATGAATATCTCATTCGCACAGTAATACATCCATGTCACAGTAGTACATCTTAATAGCACATTCACGATCATATATACATCCCTGTCTGTGGCCAGACTGCCACGACTCCTGTGCCTCTACTGTCCTACACCGACAGCTTCACTCCTGGCCTATGTGTGGCCTTCGGCCCTATGCTGGCCTATCCCCTGTGCTCACCGTAGGCGGCGCTTCGGCCCGACCCCGGCACCTACAAAAATAACATTACATTGGTATAATACCATACCATTTCTAATCACTTCACCCCTCATTACAACTCATGAAGCGTACACACAATAGTTCACATTTCACTCACCAAACATCTTACGGTAACACCTCCACCGTATTACACCCTACTCACTCTCGCTACAAATCTATGAAGCTAACTTCCATCTATCGCTCATGGCGCACATTGCTATATACAGTATCAAGGACTTACACATTCCTCACATATACTTATTTACATCATGGTCGTAGACGAATATAATACATCAATCATAATTATCAATCATCGTTCCACCTACCAGTCATCACTGGAAACACTGTCACAATCTCCCGACTGTTCTCACTCACGTCCGTCCCCTAGGACCTTCTAACTTGCAGTGATAGTAGTACAGCGCTCTCGCCTCATGCAGACCCCCCCACTCACAACATGCACGCTTTTCATTACCCGTGGGCAGTGGGTTAACTTTACTCTACCCCCTTCCCCCGTAACTACTGATCCCAGCTCACCTGCTCGTGACATCATCCCCCACCCCCAAAAAATTAATGCAATTAATTTCAAATCGCATCAAGATGACTGTCAACGAGTGAGCGTGAGCAATACCTACATAAAAATGACCTACCAATGCCCCTAGCATATATAATACCGAAATCAGGGGAAAATACGGGGATCAATGTGCCCTGCCTATGCATATATGTATCACATCATCAATAGCTAACTAAACACAATACCTAATACAGAATCAAAACCAATCAATCTATCAACCATTCTTCATATAATATTTATAATGTCAATATTTTAAAGTCGACGACTCGTTCACACAGATCCTGTCAATGTTCCTGTCCTCCGATGTATAAGCTCCTGAACTCTTCCCCTAGGCTCGACTAAGGTAGTCGGCGATATGATTGCTGGTTCCTGGAATTGGTTGAATAACGAAGGTATACGGCTGTAACGCCAATGCCCATCTAGACAAGCGTGGGCTGGACGAACGATTCTTCGACAAAAATGTTAGTGGCTTGTGGTCTGTCTGGATACAGAATTCTCGTCCCATGAGATAACGTCCTAATTTCTGGACGGACCACACAATGGCAAGACACTCCCGCTCTATCACAGAATACTTTCTTTCTCTCTGCAATAACTTCCTACTGACATAACATACAGGATGGAGACATTCGTTCTTCTCCTGTAGAAGACAAGCGCCGACACCAGAGTCCGACGCATCCGTTCCGAGGATAAAATTAGATCGAAAATCGGGTAATATCAGAATGGGTGACGATGATAATGCTGTCACCAAATTATCAAATGCTGTCTGACATTCAGACGTCCACTGGACCTTATCGGGTTGTCCCTTCTTAGTAAGGTCAGTAAGAGAAGATGACAAGGAGGAAAAATTTGGAATGAACTTTCTGTAATAATTCAAAATTCCCACTAAGCTTCTGACTTGTTTCTTTGTTTTAGGGATTTGCAACCCTACTAATTTGTCAATTTTTGTTACTTCAGGTCTCTGAACACCTCTACCCACGATATGTCCTAAGAATACTATCTCTGGACATGCCAACTCCATCTTTGCGGGTTTAGCAGTTAACCCAAAATGACGTAATCGTTTAAAAATTACCGTCAGTGTCTGAATATGTTCAGACCATGACGACGTATGACACGCTCCACTGGTTTCGTCTGAGCACACAGATACTCTGGTCTCTCATAAAATCTCTGTAGCATATTAACATGGAAAACCTTACTTGATCCATCAATGTGGATAGCGTAATCCACCTTCGAAACAACTCGCTCAATAACATAAGGACCTTTCCATGTCATCAATAACTTATTATGGTCCGTAGGTAATAACAATAGAACCTTGTCTCCTGGCTTAAAAATTCTCAGTTTGGATCCTCTATCTTTATAGTTCTTTGCTCTTGCTGAAGCGATACTAGACGCTTCTTCCGCAATATTCTGAAGAGGAGCCTGGGGTGTACGACCCTTATGCGTCGTCTTTTGGCACGCACTGCACGTCTTACAATACACTCGTACATCTCTGTGGATGGATGGCCGGTAAAAATTCTTAAGAACCCTTTCTTTGGTTCCAGCTATACCCATATGACCCGCTAATGGGACATCATGTGCCAAATGCAATACTGTTGCGATTAGCAACGCTGGCACAACGACCTGCTTTAAAACGGAAGCCACCGTAACATACTTACGGAACAGAATGCCCGCCTGGATAACAAAGGAAGACGACCCGTTCTTATATTTCCTCGTTTTCTCCGTTCGCGCCTCCCCAAAACATGGACTCAATGATGGATCCTCCTTTTGCAATCTCGCCAAGCGCTCTGGTGTGATATCCAGGTTGACCGCTGGCGTTGCCAAAGGTCTAATCTTACTCCTATCACCTACCTGTCGACGTGTCTCGACTGCGGCACAAAAGTCAATACCTTTTGATTGTGACCATGCCTGCACATTCTCCTCGGAAGGGGAAACTACCCGAGATACATTACCAATGATGAGCTGGGCGCCTGGAAAACAACCAACGACTGCTTCGACTTCCCCGCTAAGGAAAGGCGTATCTATCATTATCTTTGCCAATGGTAATTTCTCAATGGCCCCTGAAAATCCTTTGCATGGGACAGTCTCACCTGTAAGCCGTGAACCCTGAATGCAGTCCCTATGCACCCCCACAACGGTAGATCCCGTATCTCGTAAAACCGAGACCGGTTCGTCCCCAACAAACCCCGGATAAACCCTAAGACCACCTCCTGTATGACATGAATTTATAACGGGGATCTTTCTCCCACAAGGTAAAACACCGGAAGATAATAACTTCTCACAACTGGGACACTTAGAATACTGTCCGCCTCCGTTGTCCGATGTAACACACGCGGCCGCATGATGAAATTTATTAGGGGAACATGGAGTGGAGCTACCGTGATTACCATCCACGTTCGCCGCTATCCTACCTGCAGGACAATTTACCCTGATGTGACCTGCTCTTCCGCAGTTCCAACAATCCACGGTCCTACAATCGCGTGAAAAATGACCTACGCGTCCGCAAGTCCAACATTCCGCTCCCTGTGCTCCGCTAGCCCTGGGTCCCCGTGACCCATCGCGACCGGAACTAAAGTCCCTATGCCGTCGGTCATCGGCAAAGGTCACAAATCGCCCTCGGCAATTACCGCGACCTAGCCCTCCTGCTCGGTCAAACTTACCGGATCCATATGCAGGTGATTGGTGATACACCCTACGTTGCCCCTGGGCTTGCCCGTTATAGGCACCACGCTGACGCGACCTGTCTTTATGTCCTGTCGGCGACCCCTCAACCACGGCGACGTAACCAGCATCCTGTATGTACGCCCTCGCGACTGGTTTGGACGGATGTGCCGTACGGTATGCTTCCGCCAACTTTGACGCCTCCTGCACCGTCGCGGGTTCGTTTTCTTTCAGAAAAGCCACCAGATCTTTATGGCACGACGCGTATAGCTGGTCACGGATCATTAGGTCTTTTAATTTAGCAAAATCCGCGCCCACATGCGCCAAGTCTACCCAGTTCGCGAAATATTCTGTCAATCTCGCGACGAAGGCAGCAAAGTCCTCCCTGGTATCCGCACGTGCTCGCCTAAACTGCTCCCGGAAATATTCCTCGGTACGCGCAAATCGGCGAAGCAGCAAAGCCTTCAGCTTATCGTAATCTTGCACGTCTTCGCGCTGTAACTCTTTAAAGTAGGTTAACGCTCGCCCCTGCAATAAGGACGCCAGGTACGTGGACCATAATTGCTTATTGTTCGCCCATTGCAGTTGTGCATTAAGTTCGAACCTGTAAAGGAAGGCGTCTATATCGTCCTTCCGGTCGTCGAACGTAGGCAGCTTAATCCTAACGCCACCTTTGTTTTGCCCCTGCCGCTCAACTGTTTCTGTTGGCGCATTCTTTGTCACGAGTGGAGTGAGCGATAGTTAATAATTACGGGGGGAGAGGAGAGTAAAATTAACGCACGGAGACAAGTGAGAAAGTCGTGCATGTCATGAGTGGGGGGTCTGAAGGAGGCGAAAGCGCTGTATAACTATCACTGCAAGTTAGAAGGTCCTAGGGAGCGGATCTGTGAATAATAGCCCATCGGGCAGACATAAAGGGAGCAGTCGAGAAGACTAGGAGAAAGTCTTTCCAGTTATGACTGGTATGTAGAATGTTGATTGATTATTATGATTGATGTATTATATTATATTCGTCTATTACCATGATGTGAATAAGTATATGTGAGGAATGTGGAAGTCCTTGATATTGGATATAGCAATGTGCGCCACGAGCGATAGATGAAAGTGAGTTCATGGATTTGTAGCGCGAGTGAGTAGTGTGTACTCCGATGGAAGTGTGTTACCGTAAGATGTGTGGTGAGTGAAAGGTGAACTAGTGTGTGTACGCGTCATGGATTGTAAGGAGAGGTGGAGTGAATAGAAATGGTAGGGTATTATACCAATGTAATATTATTCTTGTAGGTGTCGGGGACGGGCCGAAGAGCCACCTCGAGGAGCACAGGGGATAGGCCAGCATAGGGCCGGAGGCCACACATAGGCCAGAAGTGAGGCTGTCAGGGCAGGACAGTAGAGGCACATAAAGTCGTGGCAGTCAGGCCACGGACAGGGACGTAGATATGAGAGTGAATGAGATACTATATTGTTGCCATGTTGATAGGCTAGTGAACTGATACTATGTTGTTGCCATGTTGATGGCTATGAAAATAATAATGTGTTATTGCCCTGCTGAGGTGCTAGGGGAGTGATAAGGGGTATGATAATAGGAAGGTGATATTGAGAGACTGCGGTGCTGGTGAATCATTAATGTACTATTAAGACCCTGAGGGGAGAGGCGGAGGCCGAAGGCCTTTAGGAGTAACTACCGGATTGTGGATCCGAGGGAGAGTGTGTGTGAGAATAAGGCCGTTGTACGGCAGTGCATTTCAATAATATAATGTATGTAATTGCGCTATTATATGTATAATTATGTTTAATAAATGTGTGAGTCTGATGGGTTGTTTTGTTAAGTGTTAAACTTGTTGTTTGTGATTGTTGTCCTGTCATACTTATTACATCTCCCAGTCTGGGATTTGTGACACTGGGGGCTCGTCCGTTGTGACACTGGGGGCTCGTCCTGTTTGCCTGTGGTCATTTTGACATTGTGTATTCGTTGTGTCTAGTTGTTTTTCTGTTGTGCTAGGAATTTGTGCTGTTGTCTTTGTTCGTGGGATGAATGGAAATGTCATGATGATATGATTTATATATGTTTATAAATATGTACTAATGGGTACTTAAACTTTCAGAGAGACAGTGTGTGTGCGTGCAGCCTGAGGAGACGAGCAGCCAGAGCTCCGATTGAAGGGAGAAGTTTTACTCAAAATTTCAAAAGTTAAGTGAAGCTGAAGTTTTGTGCCCTGGATTGTGGGCTGTTCCTTTAATCTGTCTTTTTCCCTGTTTTTGCTGTTTTTGTTGTCGTTATAGGTTATACGGGCGGTGGCGCGGGTTTGTTGTGTTGAACTTAGTTTATCCTTTTAAAAAGGTGTGGTAAACTTTGGAACTTCGTTCATCACAGTGAACAGTTCTGTAGGGACCTGTATTTGTGTTTAGATTGTGCCGTTCCATCTTCCTCGTTGTTTTAGGAAGACGTTTCTCTTGTCCCTCTTCTACCTTTCTGTAGATACGTTCTTTTTTTTCAGACTCTGTTCTTGTTCGTACCGTGTTGTGTAATCGGCGTAGTAGATTGCATTTTTTTTTCCAGTATAGTTTTTTTGTAGAAGCTTTGTCCTAGTCTGGTTCGTTGTCCTTGACGTACTTGTGGTCTTTCTACTGAATTTCCTTATTCTTGTCTTTTCTACTCCTTTTTATTATTAATAGTGCAGTGCATTTTGTGAATATAGAATTAGTTGTGCTGTAAAGGTAAATTTCTGAATTGTATTTGATACAAGTAGGTCTGGTTATATCTGGTGTGATCTCAGGTCTCTGGTCGTATCGTTAGTGATCATACCGACAGGTTGATCGTCTTATAATAGATACCATAACCATAAATCTGTGAAATGGCGGAACTCCAACAACTAATGAAGTTGGGTAAGGAACTTGGCCTGGAGGGAGAGGAGCTACGCGGCTGGATTAAAGAACAGCAGGCGGATTTGCGCGATGAGCGTGCTAAGGATAGAGAGCGAGAAAAAGAGGCTCAAGAGCGACAGAGAGAAGAGGAAAGGGAGTTTAAGCAACAGGAAAGAGAGGCTAAGGATAAGGAACAGGAAAGGGAGTTTAAGCAACAGGAAAGAGAGGCTAAGGCTCAGGAAGAGGAAAGAGAGTTTAAGTTGAAGGAGTTAGAGGCTCAGCAACAGGAAAGGGAGTTTAAGTTAAAGGAGTTGCATCAGCAACAGGAGAAACAGGCTCAGGAGAGGGAATTAAAATTAAAGGAGATAGAGGCGCAAGTAAAGATCGCCGAGTTGGAAATCAAAAAGAATGCGCCAACAGAAACAGTTGAGCGGCAGGTACACAATAAAGCTGGCGTTAGGATTAAGCTCCCTACGTTCGACGACCGGAAGGACGACATAGACGCCTTCCTTTACAGGTTCGAGCTGAACGCACAATTGCAATGGGGGGAAAATAAGGAATTATGGGCCACGTACCTGGCGTCGCTATTGCAGGGGCGAGCGTTAACCTACTTTAAAGAGCTACAGCGCGAAGACGTGCAAGATTACGATAAGCTGAAGGCTTTGCTGCTTCGCCGATTTGCGCGTACCGAGGAATATTTCCGGGAGCAGTTTAGGCGAGCACGCGCAGATACCAGGGAGGACTTTGCTGCCTTCGTCGCGAGACTAACGGAGTATTTCGCGAACTGGGTAGACTTGGCGCATGTGGGCACGGATTTCGCTAAACTGAAAGACCTAATGATCCGTGACCAGCTGTACGCGTCGTGCCACAAGGATCTGGTGGCTTTCCTGAAAGAGAACGAACCCGCGACGGTGCAGGAGGCGTCTAAGTTGGCGGAGGCATACCGTACGGCGCATCCGTCCAAACCAGTCGCCAGGGCGTACGTCCAAGATGCTGGCTACGTCGCCGTTGTCGAGGGGTCGCCGGCAGGACTTAGGGACAGGTCGCGTCAGCGTGGTGCCTATAGCGGGCAAGCCCAGGGGCAGCGTAGGGGCTATCACCAATCACCGGCATATGGATCCGGTAAGTTTGACCGAGCAGGAGGGCTAGGTCGCGGTAATGGCCGGGGCCGACTTGTGACCTTTGCCGATGACCGACGGCATAGGGACTCTAGTTCCGGTCGCGAGGGGTCACGGGGACCCAGGCCTAGAGCAGCACTGGGAGCGGAGTGTTGGACTTGCGGACGCGTGGGTCACTTTTCGCGCGAGTGTAGGGCCGCGAAGTGTTGGAACTGCGGAAGAGCAGATCACATCAGCGTGAACTGCCCTGCAGGTAGGATAGCGGCGAACGTGGACAGTAGCTCCAGTCCATGTTCCCCAAATAAATTTCATCATGCGGCTGCGTGTGTTACATCGGACAACGGAGGCGGACAGTATTCTAAGTGTCCCAGTTGCGAGAAGTTATTATCTTCCGATGTTTTACCTTGTGGGAGAAAGATCCCCGTTATAAATTCATGTCATACAGGAGGTGGTCTTAGGGTTTATCCGGGGTTTGTTGGGGACGAACCGGTCTCGGTTTTACGAGATACAGGATCTACTGTTGTGGGAGTGCATAGGGATTGCATTCGGGATTCACAGCTTACAGGTGAGACTGTCCCGTGCATCCAATTTTCGGGGGCCATTGAGAAGTTACCCATGGCAAGAATAGTGATAGATACACCTTTCCTTAGCGGGGAAGTCGAAGCAGTCGTTGGTTGTTTTCCAGGCGCCCAGCTCATCATTGGGAATGTATCACGGGTAGTTTCCCCTTCCGATGAGAACGTGCAAGCATGGTCGCAATCAAAAGGTATTGACTTTTGCGCCGCGGTCGAAACACGCCGACGGGTAGCCGATAAAGATAAGATTAGACCTTTGGCTACGCCAGCGGTCAACCTAGATATCACGCCAGAGCGCTTGGCGAAATTACAAAGGGAGGATCCATCATTAAACCCATGTTTTGGGGAAGCGCGAACCGAGAAAACGAGGAGATATAAGAACGGGTCGTCCTCCTTTATTGTTCAGGCGGGCATTCTGTTCCGTAAGTATGTAACGGTGTCCTCCATTTTAAAGCAGGTCGTTGTGCCAGCGTTGCTGATCGCAACAGTATTGCATTTGGCACATGATGTCCCATTAGCGGGTCATATGGGGATAGCTAGAACCAAAGAAAGGGTTCTTAAAAATTTTTACTGGCCATCGATCCACAGAGATGTGCAGGTCTATTGTAAGACGTGCAGTGCGTGCCAAAAGACGACGCATAAGGGTCGTACACCCCAGGCTCCTCTTCAGAAGATCCCCACGGTCTCGGAACCGTTTAAAAAGGTCTCGATAGACCTTGTTGGCCCCATTCACCCAGCGACCGATAGGGGGAATCGATTTTTCTTAACGGTCATATGTAATGCTACGAGATGGCCAGAGGCGGTTCCTCTGCGGACCATAACGTCTGAGGCAGTCGCGGAAGCGTTGTTTGCAATTTTCGCTAGGGTAGGAATACCAGAGCAAATTCTGTCTGATAGGGGCGCGCAATTTACGTCGCAGATGATGAAGGAATTGTTCCGCTTATTCAGCATACAACCCATCACTACCACCCCTTATCATCCGCAGGCTAATGGCATGTGCGAGAGATTGAACTCGACGTTGAAGTCGATGCTGCGTAAGGTAGCTGCTGATCGCCCTAAAGATTGGGATAGATATATCCCTGCAGTGTTATTCGCGTACAGAGAGGTACGGCAGGAGTCAACGGGATTCTCGCCGTTCGAAATGATGTACGGTCGTAGTCCTAGGGGCCCAACTGATGTTCTTCGGGACATGATGACGTCGCCATCATCGGGAGACGATGAGCAGATTTCGGTGTTTCAGTACCTTGTTGATTTAAGAGAAAGACTATCTGCAGCGCGCACTATAGCGGAAGAAGCGTCTGGTATCGCTTCGAAAAGAGCAAAAGACTATAAAGATAGAGGTTCCAAACTGAGAATTTTTAAGCCAGGAGACAAGGTTCTGTTGTTGTTACCTACGGACCATAATAAGTTATTGATGACATGGAAAGGTCCTTATGTTATTGAGCGAGTTGTTTCAAAGGTAGATTACGCTATCCACATTGATGGAGCGAGTAAGGTTTTCCATGTTAATATGCTACAGAGATTTTATGAGAGACCACAGTATCTGTGTGCACAGACAAGACCAGAGGAGACTGTCTTCTCTACCGCTTGTACGGGGGTCGTAGACCAGTTGGACTGTGACGTAAGCGACACCGAGGCGCAGGAAGAGTTACAAATTCAATTGCCGGAGTTAACTGCGACACAAGGTTACAGGGACGTAAAAATTAACCCTGACCTTACGAGTTCAAGGAGTAGGGAACTTGAGACCCTGTTAGCGTCATTTCCGGATGTTGTTACGGATTTGCCGGGTCGCACTACGGTGATCCAGCACCAAATAAAGTTGACTTCGGATAAGCCAGTATTTCTTAGACCGTATCCGTTGCCTTTTTCTTCGAGAGATAGAGTCATAAAGGAAGTTGAGTCAATGTTGAAGTTAGATGTGATAGAACCATCAACATCGCCGTATTCATCACCCATCGTCCTCGTGAAAAAACTTGATGGATCGGTGCGGTTCTGTATTGATTTTCGAAAACTGAACACTATTACGGTAGGCGATAGGGAGCCTATTCCGCTCCAGGAGGAATTAATAGCTTCATTGGCCGGGTCCACGTGGTTTTCCAAGATAGATTTGACGAAAGGGTATTGGGAAATCCCGCTTACTGAGGAGTCTAAACAATACACGGCGTTTCAAACGCCCATTGGATTATTCCAATTTAAGGTCATGCCATTTGGGTTGGTAAACGCGCCAGCGACGTTTGCACGATTAATGAGATTAGTGTTGAAGGACATACCTAATGTCGTGTCATTCTTTGATGATATAGCATGCCATACGTCGACATGGTCTGATCATATTCAGACACTAACAGTAATTTTTAAACGATTACGTCATTTTGGGTTAACTGCTAAACCCGCAAAGATGGAGTTGGCATGTCCAGAGATAGTATTCTTAGGACATATTGTGGGTAGAGGTGTTCAGAGACCTGAAGAAACAAAAATTGACAAGTTAGTAGGGTTGCAAATCCCTAAAACAAAGAAACAAGTCAGAAGCTTAGTGGGAATTTTAAATTATTACAGAAAGTTCATTCCAAATTTTTCCTCCTTGTCATCTTCTCTTACTGACCTTACTAAGAAGGGACAACCCGATAAGGTCCAGTGGACGTCTGAATGTCAGACATCATTTGATAATTTGGTGACAGCATTATCATCGTCACCCATTCTGATATTACCCGATTTTCGATCTAATTTTATCCTCAGAACGGATGCGTCGGGCTCTGGTGTCGGCGCTTGTCTTCTACAGGAGAAGAACGAATGTCTCCATCCTGTATGTTATGTCAGTAGGAAGTTATTGCAGAGAGAAAGAAAGTATTCTGTGATAGAGCGTGAGTGTCTTGCCATTGTCTGGTCCGTCCAGAAACTAGGACGTTATCTCATGGGACGAGAATTTTGTATCCAGACAGACCACAAGCCACTGACATTTTTGTCGAAGAATCGTTCGTCCAGCCCACGCTTGTCTAGATGGGCATTGGCTTTGCAGCCGTACACCTTCGTTATTCAACCAATTCCAGGAACCAGCAATCATATCGCCGACTACCTTAGTCGGGCCTAGGCGAAGAGTTCAGGAGCTTATACATCGGAGGACAGGAACATTGACAGGATCTGTGTGAATAAGTCGACTTTAAAATATTGACATTATAAATATGATATGAAGAATGGTTGATAGGTTGATTGGTTTTCGATTCTGTATTATTAAGTTTAGTTAGCTATTGATGATGTGATACATATATGCATAATGCATGGCATATTGATCCCCATATTTTCCCCTGATCCCGGTATTTTATGTGCTGGGGGCATTGGTAGGTCATTTTTAATGTAGGTATTGCTCAGGCTCACTCGTTGACAGTCATCTTGATGCGATTTGAAATTAATTGCATTAATTTTTTTGGGGTGGGGGATGATGTCACGAGTGGAGTGAGCGATAGTTAATAATTACGGGGGGAGAGGAGAGTAAAATTAACGCACGGAGACAAGTGAGAAAGTCGTGCATGTCATGAGTGGGGGGTCTGAAGGAGGCGAAAGCGCTGTATAACTATCACTGCAAGTTAGAAGGTCCTAGGGAGCGGATCTGTGAATAATAGCCCATCGGGCAGACATAAAGGGAGCAGTCGAGAAGACTAGGAGAAAGTCTTTCCAGTTATGACTGGTATGTAGAATGTTGATTGATTATTATGATTGATGTATTATATTATATTCGTCTATTACCATGATGTGAATAAGTATATGTGAGGAATGTGGAAGTCCTTGATATTGGATATAGCAATGTGCGCCACGAGCGATAGATGAAAGTGAGTTCATGGATTTGTAGCGCGAGTGAGTAGTGTGTACTCCGATGGAAGTGTGTTACCGTAAGATGTGTGGTGAGTGAAAGGTGAACTAGTGTGTGTACGCGTCATGGATTGTAAGGAGAGGTGGAGTGAATAGAAATGGTAGGGTATTATACCAATGTAATATTATTCTTGTAGGTGTCGGGGACGGGCCGAAGAGCCACCTCGAGGAGCACAGGGGATAGGCCAGCATAGGGCCGGAGGCCACACATAGGCCAGAAGTGAGGCTGTCAGGGCAGGACAGTAGAGGCACATAAAGTCGTGGCAGTCAGGCCACGGACAGGGACGTAGATATGAGAGTGAATGAGATACTATATTGTTGCCATGTTGATAGGCTAGTGAACTGATACTATGTTGTTGCCATGTTGATGGCTATGAAAATAATAATGTGTTATTGCCCTGCTGAGGTGCTAGGGGAGTGATAAGGGGTATGATAATAGGAAGGTGATATTGAGAGACTGCGGTGCTGGTGAATCATTAATGTACTATTAAGACCCTGATGGGAGAGGCGGAGGCCGAAGGCCTTTAGGAGTAACTACCGGATTGTGGATCCGAGGGAGAGTGTGTGTGAGAATAAGGCCGTTGTACGGCAGTGCATTTCAATAATATAATGTATGTAATTGCGCTATTATATGTATAATTATGTTTAATAAATGTGTGAGTCTGATGGGTTGTTTTGTTAAGTGTTAAACTTGTTGTTTGTGATTGTTGTCCTGTCATACTTATTACATCTCCCAGTCTGGGATTTGTGACATTCTTCTTGAGTTCCAATTCCGCGATTCTTACTCGCGCGTCTATCTCCCGTTCTTGAGCTTCTATCTCCCTTAACTTTAACTCCCTTTCCTGCTGCTGAGCCTCTTTTTCCTTTAACTTTAACTCCCTTTCCTGCTGCCGCTCTTGAGCCGCTTTTTCTCTCTGCCGCTCTTGAGCCTCATTTTCTCTCTGCCGCTCTTGAGCCTCTTTTTCTCGCTCTCTATCCTTAGCACGCTCATCGCGCAACTCCGCCTGCTGCTCTTTAATCCAGCCGCGTAGCTCTACGCCTTCAAGACCAAGTTCCGTCCCTAACTTCATTAGTTGCTGGAGCTCCGCCATTTCACGGATTTATTATTATACAATTTGCAATACAATATACTGTCTATGTACTTACTATACACGACGTATCCCGAGACCTGAAATTATGCCACTACAATAACAAGCACTTTTTTCAAATGCAATTCAGAAACACACCTAACTGAACATTTTACAGCATACTCTCTCTAACTAATCTATGTTCATAAAATGTATAGCACTATTAAATAACAAAAGAGAATAGAAAAGACAAGAATGAGCAAATTCAGTAGACGGACCACAAGGACATCAAGGACAACGAACCAGACTAGGACAAAGGTTCTAAAAAAAACTATAATGGGAAAAAAAATGCAACCTACCACGCCGATTACACTACAAGGTACGAACAAGAACAGAGTCTGAAAAAAAGAACGTATCTACAGATAGGTAAGAAAGAGGGACAAGAGAATACGTCTTCCTGCAGAAACAGAGAAGATACGACACTACAACTAAACAATAACAAAGCCCTACAGAACTGTTCACTGTGATGAGCGTGGCTCCAAGTTTAGCCCACCTCCCGAAGAGGACAAACCAAGTTCACCACAGCAAACCCGCGCCACCGCCCGTATAATCTATAACGAAAACAAAAACAGGGAAAAAGATAGACGAAAAGACAGCCCTCAATCCAGGGTACAAAATTTTTGAATTTTACTTAACTTTCAGCTTTATGAGTTTAAGTCCTCCCCTTACACGGAGCTCTGGCTGCTTGTCTCCTCAGGCTGCACGCACACACACTGTCTCTGTGAAAATTCAATCACACATTAGTACATATTTATAGTAATACATGCATCAATACATATTCATAAATACACATAAATTATACCATCATGAAATTTCCATTCATTCCACGAACAAGGACAACAGCACGAATTCCTAGCACAACAGAAAAACAACTAGATATGACGAATACACAATGTCAAAATGACCACAGGTAACTAAACGGACGAGTGTCACAACGGACGAGCCCCCAGTGTCACAACCTACGGACGCCACACCATCGTCTCTCGTAGACGGAAGGATGCCGACGACGACGACGACTTGTGTCCGTTGGTATTATTATTGTTGTTGTTTTTTTTTATAATTAGTTGTCCATGAGTTAAACATATATTGTTGGGTTTTTTTGTTTGGCACCACTGACATGTACTTAGTGGCAAGGTATGAAATACCTGTAATTATAAGACTCATAAGTGTAAAGACATCTGAATTTTATTTTAATTTTTGAAAATCAGAAATGTGCGCGATATGTCAGAACAATTAGATCTATATATAAAGTTATAATAATGCAGGGAGAAAAGACCGGGAAAGAACACACAGAGAAAACAACAACAACAACATTTTAATAACCCAACTGACAGATTGTGCAATTCCACCATCCAGCAGACATTAAATGCTTCACAAGAAACTAAATACGTACTAAAATTTTTTCACATCATAAACTTAACCTGTCCTGATCCACTTGAGACAGTACAGAATGCTAACCAGTATTATTCAGTAATAAAAATAAGAACACAAAATCATCTTATTTACTCTTGAAAATAAAGAGAATATAATCAATAACAGAATCATCATCATCATCATCTTGGAATATTATTATAAAGATAAGAGGGAATGTAAAAATGACCTACACATCATTATAGAATCTATAAGCAGCAACTACATGTATATTTTAAAAAATGTTTTAAATCTTTTCGACTATTTAAGTAGAACTGGACAGAAAGCTTTAGTAAAGTAGCTTTGATAGTCGGGAAAACTGACAGATTAAATCAACTGAGACAACAGTGCATTGTAGAAAGTAACAGTATGTTGCGGCAAAAAATTCGATGGATCATGTTGCGTTAATATTTCTTGTAAGTAAATTCTTTGATAGCTTATGTAGAAAGGTATACATTTCATGTAGCTAATGGTTTAAGGCACTGGATTAGTTTGCAGGGCATTTGAAGGATTGCAATTATGTATTATAGTGAATAAAGGCATGTCACTTGCGGGTGAAATAAAATTTTAAAACTTAATGTTGTATCCTTGAATATTTTCCTGAATACGGGAGTATAATCTGGACTGGTGAAATATAGTTTGGCCTAAAGACCACAGTTTTATTTCAATCATAGTTTAATTCATTTTTTTTACCACTGTCAACGGGCACCATAGTAATACATAGATATACACATTCTTGACTTCCGTAGATCATAATAAAATTCAGAGGAAAAACCATGCATTATTATGTATTGATATGCTATGGGGTGAATACCCATTCAAACTGATATGATTCAACTTTAACCCTCATTTCATTCACGTTCGTTGTCATGTTGTAGTTGTTTTTGTAGTTGGCTGCCCATGAGTAAAATTTGCACTGTATTGTTTGTTTGGCACTGACATACACTGAGTCGCAATGGATGAAATAATTAACACACTCATAAAAATGAAGTCATTTTAGAGTATTTTTGTATGCGAATACACAGTTGTTAAATCCTCTGGCAAGGGACGTGTCAAGCTTAGGAAGGTAAAGACGGACAGAGTCTTTTTTTTTTTTTTAATTCTATTTCACTCGCTAGAGACATACCCTTATTCACTATAACACATAAGTTCAATCTTTCAAATGCCTTGCAAACTAATCCAGTGTTTTTAACCATAACGTACATGAAATGTATAGCATTCTACAAATAAGCTATCAAAGAATAATATTCACTAACAAGAAATACTGTTAATGCAACATGATCCATCGAATTTTGTTTTAGATCTAATTACTTTTTACAATGCACTACTTTTGTCTCACTGTACTTACTCTGTCTGTCTACACAACTGTCAAAGCTATTTCACTAAAGCTTTCTGTCCAGTTCTACTTAAATAGCTGAAAAGATTTAACACATTTTATATATGTAGTTGATACACACATATTGCTGCTTATAGATTCTAGAATGATTTGTAGGCCTACACTGCAGTTTTTACACTCCCTCTTATATCTTTGCATTATTCCAAGATGATGATGATGATGATGATTCTGATATTGATATTTCTCTTTATTTTCAAGAGTAAATAAGATGAGTTCTTGTTCTTTTTATTGTATATTACTGGCTAGCATTCTGTAACGTTTCAAGTGGATCTGAACAGGTGGAGTTCATCAGGCGAAAAAATTTAGGGCCTATTTAGTTTTATTTGAAGTGGATGACGGAATTGCACATCTGTCAGTTGGGTTATTAATATGTTTTTATTTTTTTCTATGTGTGTTGTTTTCCGGCCTTTTCTCTCTGCATCATTGTAACAAAAAATACAATGCATGTTTTGCTCATGGCCAACCAACAAAATATAATAATAATAATAATAATAACAAACACGAGTGAAATTAATGCCAAAATCTAATCATATATCAGTTTGAATGGATACTCAACCCTTTTGTATATCAATGCATTTTAATGCATGTTTGTTTCCTATAAAATGTATCATGATTAACAGGAGTCAAGAATGTATGTATTGTACACCAATTTAAACTAAGGCTGAAATAAACTGTTATTATTATTTCCTCTAAACTGTATTATGATTTATAGATGTCAAGAATGTGTTCATGTATGAATTAATATGATATCTGATGACAGTGATAAAGAAAAGGCTGTGGTCTTGACTTGTTTTTTTTTTAAAAGTGGGGGGTATAATCTGGACTGGGGGGGGGGGGGGTATAGTCTGGCCGAGCCCAAAGTAACCCCGGGGTATAAACTGGCCTAGCCCAGAATATACCCCGGGGTATATTCTGGGCTAGGCCAGTTTAACCCCGGGTATAGTCTGGGCGGGGGGTATATTTTGGCCTGTTACACCGGGTTTTCCCATGCACACTCACATTTATGAAATCATTGAAATGGCACATTTATTGGGGTCGGCGAACTGAGCATAAGAAACGATGGACTGTACTTTTTTACCATTTAAGTTTTACCTCTAGCTCTAAACCATTTGACTGTGACCTGCCCTGGGGTCAAGCGGTCAGCCACCTGATTCACGAACTGGAACCATTGAGGAACGAGAGGAAATTGATAGAACAATGTGGTACATGTTGTACTTGTATTTCATGTTCTGGGTACCACCCAACAAACAGGTTCTGTGAGATCTGGCTGGTCAGCGGTCATCTAGCTTGTCTCATCGGTTCGTTTGCCAAAAAACTACATGACTAGGCTACATAAAGAAACAACGCTATTCACAGTGATTTGGACGGGGGTCTAGAAAACTATCAAGGAGCCTTTGACATCTGGTAAAATACACTATTTATTTTCATTCTCTTGGCTGATTATGAATAGAAGCTTAGTCAATCCGTAGTAAAATTCTTTTGAACGACATTGTCGAAATTGGGCTATTCAGACAGCGAGGTAATAATACGAACTGGGCTTACTACTCAGCTATACTCTAGTTGATTGTTATACTGATACTGTCGTCACTAGAATGAGCTGTGGAATGTGATGCGTGCTGTATAAGATGGACAACTTTCTCTTTTGTCGTGTTACTGTTAATTTTTGGCACTAAAATCCTTATTTTTGCTGTGATTGTTCAAGTTAACGGTAATGTTATTCCCCGTTCCCTCTGTATCTGATGCTTTTAGGGGTAGTGAAGTTTTTATGGACAGTTCGATGCCGTTTATAGCGAGTATGCTGAAAACAAAATAAAATCTTTAAAAAAAAGACATTATTTTTGTAATGTTAACTTAACAAAGAAGGGGACATTGTGGGCTGCCGCCGTTGCAGTGTGTCGGTGTTACTGTAGTTAGAGATTCTGTACTGTGGTGGTTGTGTTCATGCTGTTGGTTAAAGAAGTGGCACACACTGCAGTACAGAATGCGGCAAGTTAATGGAGTTGGTGTTATTGTCATCTTCTTTGTTATCACATATTATTTTCTTTCCGCTGTGCTTAGGAAGTTTACTTATATTTATGTCATGCCACAGCGAATGAGTTAATTAGTTCCACACTAGATGTCGTTCTTTATATAGCATTAGAGTAGGTCTACTCATGTACATTCTCTACCGCCTTATTTGGCGCCATCTGTTAAGTATGCCCTCTCGGTTGTAGCAAATTTTGACATGCCTCTTTTGACATATATCCCTTATCTTCTTTTCATACACTTGGCCTCACCTCTTCTCCCTTGCCCGAGCATATAACCATTAGATTGTAAAACTTTGGATAACAAAACTTTGATGTTTCAAATAGAAAACTTTATTTCAAATATCATTTTGCATGAAGTATCTCAGTTTCATTAGAAGTACGCTTTTTATGTAATTTGACAGATTAATTTGCTGAAAAAGAAAATAAAGGTAAATGAGACCAACTTTTTCCATATTAACAGAGTTGAAAGGCGTAGGTTTGCACTCCTCAACTCTCCCTTGTTGTTGTTGTTTTAATCATTTTTCTATCAGTATGAATGCACTCACACTTCATCCCTTCCCCTCCCCCCTTTTTTTTTCTGCAGCAACCGACTTCATCAGGCAAATATGGCTTATGGAAGTCTTGTTGTGTTGATGATGGCGGTCGTTGTAGGCCAGACCTCAGCTTTTATTGTGATGCGTTTTGGCAGTGCATGTCCAGAACCGCCGGTCCAACAGAATTTCAACATCTCTCTGGTAAGTATCATTTTCGTCACTTTCAATGTATGTCGTCAGCAGCAACGTTTTAATTATTATTATAAGCGCCATGACCACTTTCCTCACAATGATTCCGCTTCACCTCTGTTTCTTTTCACACTGGTCATAACACGCATTTAGCACCAGCTTATGATGCATTTTGGCGAAAGACAGCGGGAGAGAAAACTGGGTGGACCTAATTCCCAAGGCAGGGGGGAAGAAATGAGGAAGAAGAAAATATAGCCTATATAATTCATAGTATTAATTTTCTTCACCACTCTTCATCACCAGTTGCAGAACTGTAGCCTATCTGTTATTTTGTCCCGCCAGTTGTTAAGCCTGCACATGCGGCCACCCATGCAGGGACATCTTAACATCATTATGGGCTCCTGGGCAATTCTTTTGCAGTGCGCGGGATTGTCTTCTCCATTTAAAACACCAGTGTAAATTTGCATGCATGGGGCCCCTTAAATCCTTGGGACCTCTAGGCAACACGCCCCATTGTGCCTATGCGCAAAGACGCCTCTACACCCACACCCACTCATTCACTCACTTTCTCATTTATTCACATGCTGTCCCACTCCACTAACTCATCATTCACTAATTACACAGGCATCCACTAATTTATTCCTCAGTATATGGGACGCTGGTTTGAATATGAGCGCTTCCCTAATTATTTTGAGATGGGCGCGAAATGCGTCATCGCCAACTATACCTTACTAGCCGATAACAAGATCAAGGTTGTCAATGTGGCTGTGAAGGAGTACAGCTAGTAAGTAGCCTATAAATCTATCTATCTGTCTAGTTGTTTTGTGATGAAGATGGTGAAATGTCGCTGCTGTGGCTGGTGTCGGTAGGCTATGTCAGTTTAGGTCATGTGGCTCTAACTCGAATGTTTGATGTTTGCTTGCTAGGAAGAGGAAGGGGAGGGGAGGGGTGATGTGGAATTGTATGTACTAGATCTAGTTGTCGTCGATACACAGTGGCCTACCATATAGGACTAAATCATTCTGCTTTCTCTTCTTCCTCAAATGTTACGACTTCTCTTCTACTGAATGCTGTCCCGGCTAATAATGGCTGCTATGATACTATTGCTGTTATTACTAATGTGTCTACCACTATTCCCATTTTTGTTCTTTAACCGCAACTTGCAGCCATTACCATCAAGCAGGTTATCTTTTTACTATTATTATTCTTTTCCTTTGACCGTTACATTCTTGAATTTGCCAACCCAGCACAGCTTCTAGAAACTGTTAGGTGCCTTCTTTCGGGGCTCTGTTTTTAATTAATAGATACGCTGTTTGGATGTTTAGATCAGTGTTTCATTACTTGATAGAACATGTTTCCCTTTTCACGCAAGACAGGAAAATTACCGAATCCGGTTAGCCTATTTGAAGGCCCCTCAAGGACGCGACTTTGCGCTGGGAGTCGATGGGCGGGCCTGGGTTAACCATTATCCAAAACAACCATGTGGTTAGGGCATCAAGGGAATGGAAGGGAGTGGGGTGGGGGTGGGGGGCACGGTAAGGGATAAAGGCCTTCTTACTTATATATTTACTTCTTCTCCAGGCATCGAGAATTGCTGAGTTTGTAGTAGGCTACTTTCAGTAAGTCGTTGGAATGATCTTAAAGGCAATGTTCAGTACGCCCTGACCAGTAATCAAATGATTTGCCTAAATCTATGGTTCTTTTTTTTTCACTGCCAGAGATAAATGTCGTATCGCCACTTTTTGCACCATTGTGAACAAACTAGACACGCAGGTGAGAAAGAAAGTACTGGGTAGAGGTGTACAAAGAAACAGCGGACATGTTCTCTTGTCAAACCCATGTACCAAATAAAGCATGCAACATCTTCATCTATAGAAACTGAAAGATGCAGTGTTGACAAAACCCAATCGATGCTCAGTCAAATGGTTTTAAAAGGGTTCTTTAAAAGTCTAACAAAAAAATAATAATAATAACAGGCCCTGATAATAATAATTTGATTTTTTAAGCGCATAAATAGTGTTTATTTCAAAATTTGTCCAAAAGTCCTTAAAAAGTCCTTATAAATACCAGGCTCTCATAACTTTCTTCGTTATGTTGTGATGCGGCTAAAAACAACAAGTTTCACGGTGTGGTTTTGTTGTGTTGTTTTTTTTTCTAATTTAAATACTCACCTTTATCGATTTTCGAGTAGATTCACCAACGGCTCTGACAGGGCACCAGTGTACTTAACAACGTGACGTTTGTAAGGAGTAATATTGTTTTATTGCGGATACTTAAACATAATTATTGTCCTGGAACATTCGTAAACTAGTTGATAATAGTAATGAAAGGCCCTTAAAAAAGTCTTTAATTTTTGTCCGAAGACGTCTGTAGAGGTCCTTAATTTTGATTTTCGAGGACCTACGTGAATCCTCACAATGCATTTCTCACTCCCTTTTTTAACCTCCACCCCCTTCCCCTGATATAGGGGTAGTTTTATTAACAATGAAAGTGGAGTTTACGTTTATCATTTTTGTTACCCTATTACAAAAAGTTAAGAGTAACCTGTTTCGAGTATACCAAATATATATAAGTGTTCAGCCAGAATTTTGATGTTTCATTATTAGGGCCTATGAGTACCGCTACCATTACTACCATTACACATACTTTACTTGCCATGGACGTCACCAAGCCGAGTTACGCCTCTGATAAGACTCGTGACTAGTTCTCTCAGACATCACTTCACATTTTTGGTGATGACTTTTCGTCTTTATCTCCATGATTTTCCCAATACATGTACCAATATTACAATACCATGTAGTGTGAATTAGCCCAGGTTATTTCTTCAGATATCATTGAGCTTCCCTCTTTAGAACCATAGATTTAGGCAAATCATTTGATTACTGGTCAGGGCGTACTGAACATTGCCTTTAAGATCATTCCAACGACTTACTGAAAGTAGCCTACTACAAACTCAGCAATTCTCGATGCCTGGAGAAGAAGTAAATATATAAGTAAGAAGACGTAGATTTTTATACCATGATTTGTTCCGCCCGACTGGTGCGTTTTAACTGATACATGTACAACTAAAATGAATGTGTTCCAGCGGGACTGGTCTGTGCCCTTGGTATCAGTCGGATGTTGCTGTTGGTGATGGTGAAGTTGTTGACGTCAAAGAGCCAGCCAAACTTGGAGTTAAATTCAACGAGAGTGAGTTATAGGAGGTCGATCGATGAGACTTATCTGTCTGTCTGTATGTCTGCCCAATTGCCTGCCTGTTTATCTGTGTTATCCATCCAATGGGTGATTCATCTGCATGTAACTGAGATCTTTTCCTTTTGCCAAGACTTCTATTTGACTGTTTGTCCACCTGTACAGACGTTTGTGCATCTGACTTTTCGTCAATCTGATTATCTGTGCATTTGTTTAGATTCTGTGTTTACATGTCTGTTTTCCTCCCTAAATTTCTGTGTCTGTTTGCCCATCAGTTTTTTTTTCCTTTTCCGCCAGTCTGTACTTGTGTCCATTATCCAGTCTGTTTATCTGGTGTTCTGTCTGTGACTTATTGTCATCCATCAGCTTTGCAGTCACTCATGTACATCACTGTCGATATTGTAATAATGATGGAGTACATACACATAACGCTTGTCCTCAAAAAGTGAACCAAAGCGCTTTACAATGAAATAGTAATTATATATAACACTCTATCTTTCTTTCTCTCTCTCTCTGTGTCTTCTTGTCTCTCTTTCTCTCTCTCCTATTGTATACTTACAAATATATTTTCATGCTGTGCAAAACATTGAAGGCTTAGCGAGACTATTCATATTCAATTGGAGGAGATGGGGGGGGGGGTGATTAACCTGTCCTACTGTCTTTGGTTGATACTAATCGTCTGAGTTGCCATCCTCTTCTACAGATGCCCCACGTGGCAATTATTGGGTGTTAGAGACAGACTATGACACATATTCAGTGGTCTACGGCTGTAGTATGATGATGTCAGCCATGCCCGTCTATGTGGGTGAGTAACGGTAGCTTTTGCGTTTCTCCTTTGTGAAGAAATATAAAAACATGCTAGTTCCCTAATGCACTGGTCTGATAAACTATTCATTAGTGACCAAAAGAAAGTCAAATGTTAATTTGAATCTCTTTCTATTCCTCTATTTATATTTTCATATTTCGTAGATGTTTCTATTTGTTTGTTCTATTTTTTGTTACTTTTCTTTTAGTGTCTTTGTTTCTTGTGAGGATGGGAAAAGGGAATTTAAAAAATTCTATCACTTTCTAAAATAATAATTAAATTAAAAGAAATTAAATCTATTTCAATGCTGCACGTTTGTGATTTATACATGTATTCCTTCTTCAACAGAAACCACCTGGGTGTTGACACGACAACGTGCTGTAGCCCCACCCAATCTGGAAGAGATCCACCAACGGTTGGCTGCCGAGGGCATTGATCCCTCCTACTTTGAAGTGTCTGATCATTCCGGATGCCCTGATTGGCCCAAGGCAAGCTGAGTGTTGACCTCACTCTCAAAGCATTATTAAAGCAGAGAAAACCCTATCAGTAGTATTGATATTCCAAAATTTAAGATACTATTACAGGAAACCTTTGTTGGCAAATTAATCCTGTATTTATTTAATTTGTTGTCAAATCCATTCGAATGTTGTGGTTGTTTTTGTGCTTGTGCCAAGGATATATCTCTAAAAACAAAGCTGAGGATATTCAACTCGAACGTGAAGTCAGTCCTGTTGTATGGATGTGAGACTTGGAATGCGTCCCAGGCCTGCATAAAGAGAATCCAAGTTTTCATCAACAGATGTTTGAGGAAGCTACTTAAGATCAGATGGACAGACAAGGTGAGCAATGAAATTGTATGGAAAAGAACAAGACAGAGCCCAGTCAGAGAGGAAATTGGTAGGAGGCGATGGAGATGGATCGGCCACACTCTCAGGAGGCCAGGAAACAGCATCACGAAGAAGGTATTGGATTGGAATCCCCAGGGCAAGAGATCAAGAGGAAGGCCGCGCGGAACGTGGAGAAGAGCCAGAGAAAATGATGTGCAACGAAGCGGAAAGACTTGGAATAATGTAAAGAGACTGGCCCATGATAGAGAGGGATGGAAAGTGTTTGTTGGTGGCCTATACCCTGATCCAGGGTGAGAAAGGCAATGATGATGATGAAATATGGCATTATATAGTGAGCTATATATACATATTTGTTTACATATCGTAAATAGTCCCATTATTTAAATACAAACATGATGCAGATACATGTACAATCCAAATACCTTGATCACTGGAACTGCAGTGTCTGCAATTCAATGGAATCTCCTTTGTGTGGTTCATCCTCTATATCAATGAATTTAGAACGAATTATGTAAGGCTGATAATATCACCACAATAATTTTCTAATATTAAATAATCAATCAGAACAAGTTGATTCCAATCTCCAACCCCACCCCTCCTCCCCCATACACACACACACACACACACACATGGAGACCCTTTTCACTGTGTCATTCGACCACCCGCTTGTCCGCTGAGCAATAAATAAAGTCACACATATATGATTATGCAATGTTTAATACTGCTCAGAAGATATAGAAAACACAAGTGCAACAGTTTCAATCTTTGGATTGGTGTAAAAATAAGGAATATGGAAAAATTCACAACACACCTGCATGGCAAAATGACATGGAACAATAATTAGCTTTAAATGCATTAAAATCACAGTTCGATATAAAGAAAAATTGCACACTTTAGACATTTATAACAAAAACTGAATGCTGAATATAAGGAGTATTATGATAAAACTTCTATTAAGTACATCCATAATTTATTTATATAATTTAAACTCTTCTTCTCACAGCATCTGCATTTATCGAATTTCGCCTCTGTTATTTCAGTAAACAACCATATTCCTTAGTTCCATATAATTTTTAACTGGGGAAATAAAATTAAATGAAACAAAGATGTCGACATATTGCGAAGAAAAGCCCAAAATAGGGCTCCTGGAAAATGCACGAGTCTCAGAGCTCAGATGGCAAGATGAAATTGTTACTTCCTCTAAAGAGTTTCTTATCACATGAAGTATCACAAAATTGTACCGACCAGACATAAAATACACTCCATTGAATTACTGGTCCAAAATGACAAATATTACAAACAATACTGAAAATGAATTATGTAATCATCTGTTACAGACGTATAACAAATGCCTGAAGCAACAAATTCAAATACAAAAATTCAAACAATGGAGCTAAGAAGACAAACTTCAGCTATGTTATACAAGTCCACACCAAAGGACATATACAAACAATTAGATACATGAGTCTTATTTAAGTTAGTCAAAATGCCTGCGTTGATATGAGCCAGGACAATTATGAATGGAGGTTCAATATTGAAAAAAAAAAGATTTTTCCTGACATTATTTTAACACTTCAGCATGCATATTAGCACTTTGCTGTGCTAAGTGCTCATATTGATGACAATACCTCGCAATTTCACATTTATTTCACTGCCACATTTACCATAATACAATGGATGACATGTGAAAAATAGTACTTCTCAAAAGCATTGCCAACAAAGCACTGTTTACTGTTTTAAAACTGATATCCCTCTAGGATTTAGAGACATGAATTTGCTGATTAATGTCTCTTTCATGGTGTTGAGCAGGAGACAGAAAAAAAATGCTTAAGTCAAATTTTGGTCACTCTGGATTATATGTTTCAGCAAGTTACCATCAAGACTTTTTAGCATTTATTGGCTTTATAGTGTGATAAAAATTAACAAGGTGTTAAAATAAGAGCGGTAATTCAATCAAATATAAACTTGAATAGGTCTTTTTTTTATATGAATTTAAATGCATTTCTTATCAGCAGTTTGGTAAAGAATAATAACGATAAAAAAAACAAGTTCATATGAACAAACACAACAGTATACATGTATGTTTAAAATTGAAATGTAATTTGCCTATGACAAAACATATGATGCCAATGTCTTGAATGTAAAAAGTAAAATTTTGGAAATATACTTAAAACCGTCAGTCTACTTGATGTCACACAGCAGAGCAACACCTCTCAAGGTCCAATAATCTGGATTCTTATTTGTTTTCAAATTCAGAGGGAAGATATATGTAAGATCTGTACGGTTTGGTTTCTTGTATACTGGACACTCATATACATTCAAGGCACATGGTTTGTCTTGGTTGTTGGCAAAAACATGCACCACAGGCAAGGGTGTGTACAGAACTTTTGGTGTAGGTTCAATTAGGCGAGCGTTACGGCGATCCCAGCCTGACCCATCAAGGAAAAGTCCATAGATATACACTCCTGAAGAGATGAAATGTGAACAAGATTAATTTCAAAATGTAAAAAGTCAGAGACTCCATGGAAAATCACTAATATATAAAGGAAAAATGAAAATATAACTTATAAGCAAGTGAAACATCAATGGTAAAAAGATCAATAAATCAAAAAAATTTGAGATACTCACAGTCGTGAGCAGATTAGTAAAGCAAGTTGAAAAGGGCTCAATGCATATACTTAATGAATACAGGCGTGCATTTATAGCTGGCCTATGAAAGGCAAAATTCTAAAATTTCAGCAGAAAGCAGTTCTGATAACAGAACAGTAGTGGAAGTATTCCCAAGTTGAAATTCAGATATATGATCAGTAAGGCAACCAATAAAATTTCACCCACACATACCTTCATTAGGACCTGAAGAAATGTCCTCTTTCATCATCCTGGTGACATCATTCTCCAAAAATACAGTGTCCAAGGCCCAACCTTTGTGAGCTCTGGTGATCTCTTGTCTCATGGCAGTTAAGAAGCCCTGAATACCAGATAATGACAAAGTGATAGATGAAGTGCCAGTACATTTTAGATTTGCATATTTCCTTACACATATGACATAGATAACATAATGATACTTCCATACTGAAATGAGGACAAAGACATGCTCTTTTGGACATGGATTTCAAGCATATTTGTGGGACCTGTTCTTCTTCATAACTGATCTAGAACTGACCAATGAATGACAATTGCATAAGATGAAAATGAGAACTTTTGAGATTTTTAACAATGTAATAAACTTTATGCAGAATTATTTAATTCTATTTGTGAACATTGAAAAGTTTGGGATAACTGCAACCAGGATGCTGGAAAAATGAAGAAGTTTGGCAACTCCAATAAAGCTGTTTCTTTAGTAGATGAAAATGATACCAACATTTCTTGCCGAAAGTAAAAAAAAAATATTTTTTTCTCAATTGACTTTATTGCAAACTGATATTCTGTCCACCTCTAAATGTGACAGATCAAATAGTGAAGAGTCCAAATTTTGTTTAAGAAGATAATATGTATGTCTTGAGACATTTCAGTCCCAGTGCTTCTCTCCTCAGCAATCATTCTAATACTGGCAAAAGCAATTAACAGTAAGTTCCAAACATTACTTATATTTCCTACTGAATGCAATGCACAATTACATCTCAAGAATGTATTCCTATAAAAAGTATAATAAAGAAATAATGTCCACTTCAGAATGCTTCATTTCTTTGTACTGAAGAAAACAATCTTCCATTTCATGAAAGACTAAGCCAGGACAAAACCACACAAAACATTCAAGCAAGTTAGACTCATTAGCTATCTCCAGCAGCTTTACCCACCTGTGGGTTGAAAAAGCCAGTCATCCAGAATGAACTTGGTCGTCCCTCAAAGAGCCAGGCGTGGAACTGAGTATTACGATCCAGCAGATCTGTAAACCAGAAACCCAAGGTTGTGGACTCCCAGGATACCTGCAAAAATTAAAACAAAAAAAGAATAGTGATAAAAATACACAAAAATCTGAGTATGAATAACCAGTACAGCCATAGAAAAAATAATAATAATAAAGAAGTAGTCAAAAACAGCTTAAAAAAAAAAAAAACCCCATGCACTTTTTTTCATAGACACTCAGTGCAACTCCACATTGGATGCAAGGCGTGAATGCCAATATCACAAGAGCTGCCATGCAAATGAGAAGTCTATCTATTGCTATGTATAATAATTCAAAGTTTCTCTTTAGACTATTTAAGCTTCTCAAAAAAGAAAAAAGTTCAGATCAAATCTAATCATAAATAGAATAGGTTTCTTTGAAGTACTTAATAATAAATAACATGTAGCTCTAAAGATCTGCATTATTTCGTTACAACTGATTTGCTTCCCTCAGTGATGTGTATATATGTTTCATTCTCAAAACATTATATGCTGACTTAACTGACAGTAAACACTAGTTCACAATCTGGCTGCCTGACTGCATTTTGTTTAGATTTTGAGCAATCACACTTCCACTGTCTTTTCCCACATTATGCTGTTATGAATTCTGAGGAACCTCAAATTTCAGTATCCATCTCAGGACACTGAAGATGTATGATTCAGTTGAATACATTGTAAACACCAGCAAAGATTTCAAGCAAATGACGGTCTGAGCCAGACTAACCTTTCTCCAGTTGTTGGGAACTCGGGCATCAAACATGTTATCCAGAGCATCACGCAGATTCTCAGACATGATGATGGTGCCATCAATGGCCAGTTTCAAGTCCATCAAGGTTGAACGGACCAGACTAATGACTCGCTGCATGCGATCAATCTCCTGACGCAAGAAAATGTTAAGAGGCTGAAGACTGCCCATCTTCTTCAAACGTTCTCTGACCTGTAGAGCATCAGGAGGATACATGGTAAGAAAGTATCAAAATTTATCAAATAAAAGCATCAAGAATCTTAAACAGCCATTTGCCCTTTAAGATGCCTTAACATCTATGGATGTGTTTACCGTCTGGAATGGAACTGGGAAATTCTAGTGTAAAGGAAAATGCTAGTCTCTTAAACAAGTAGGTCTCAAACTTTTTCCCACAATTGCCTCATTTCATATACTACTCATTTGTCTCTAAGTCCTAACTCCCTTCATTCTCCTTTCCCAAATAAACTAAATTTCTCTCTCTCTGTCTCCCTCACCTCATGAGGAATATAGTCTTCAGGCAACTTCTCCAACATGTCATCAGCCAGTCTGTAAACCACAGCCTCTCTGGTCTCCCCTCCTCCACTGCCAGCATCTTTAGGTTGGATGTTCACTATGGTAGACAGCATGCTATTGGCTGTGTTTGTCTGATAACTGCACACGTGAAAATGAGAAAAATTACCACATAAACACTCCTTAGCTAACTCTAATAATATCTAATTTGAAGAGCTAAAGACAAATGGTACACATCCATGTTTTGAATAAAGTATTGTTTTTTGTTCCTTCATATTGTTAAAAAACTGAAAAGTTGAGTTGAAATTCAGTTGGGATTTCAACTGAGGCCACATGTTTTGATTCCCTTGGCATGCTATGTTAAATTAAGAAAAGCTTGTCTAATTTGGGAAAGCATTTCACAATTCTTACTTTACGAATAAAATGACAAATGTCTCATTTTGTGTATAAGCTCTTCTCCTTTGCTGAGAGTAACTTATTTTTTTATCGTGTCAACTGACTTTTCATGACTTTATTTTTCATTCTCTGAAGCCGAATGTATAAGCAGCTTTAGTTGAGTAGCTGTGTATCTCTGGGTACATAGAAAGCTGCCTAATGGGGAAGTAAAAACACTAAACTTCAATGGTAAGAGGGCTATTTGCCAGATTTAGCTTTAATCATCAGAATTTAAAAAAAAAAAAAAAAAAAAAAAAAAGCAATATACCCTAAGGAACTTCAGATAAACAAAAAACATTAAGAGTGAAACTGTTCAGAATGAGCACAATTCCGCACTTTCTCTACTCAACTTTGAAATCTGACTCCAATTCCCTAAAAACAGCCATTTCAATAAGGATTTTGAATAAATAGGAACTGTGAAACAGCCTGATAGGTATCACAATGCATTTTAAATAAGTGTCAAAGATGTGCATTTGTAATACCTGTTCTGCATACTAAAGGATCTCCAGTGTTTCAGAAATTGGAGATAGAACAAACAAGAGCTAAGGTCGCAATGTCTGGTGGCCGAATGTTTCTAGGAATAATTATCTGATATTTGTAGAAATATGATGAATTGTTATGTGAGAACAACAAAGGTAAGAGATGACTTGTCTTTGAAGTCGAGAGGATGTGGAAAAACTGAACAACACTTACGTGATATCAGCATTAGGATGCAGGCCAAAACATTCTGGAGTGTCCACCAGAGGCAGGGACTCAATGTGTGTGCGGTACTCATCCACAGTCTTACACTTGGGAATCTTGTAGCCTAAAAAATGCACAAATTTGTAACTAACTGCACTACCTACAAGCTCAAATATGCATGATCTTTTCATACAAATGAGCAGTTTTTCTGACATCTAAAACAGTTTTGGGAAACCAATACACGTCACGCTGAATATCATGGCTTTTCAACAACACTTCAGATGTACTCTTTCAACTGACCTGAACACTTGTACAATAATTTCTGCCAAGGTTGTTCTTCACTGCTCTACAATAATGGCATTTGTCAGACCTCTGCCAAAAGGCCAGAGACAGTTCACTTCATTCCTGAGTATGAGGGCTTCAGATAATATTATAGAAAAAGAAATGCCCCCAGAGGAAAATGTAATAATCCAATAGAATCATAATAGCGTAAATCATCAAATGTAAGGAAAAGAAATAGTTTTTCTTATTATTTCCAGAGTGTCAAAAATGACTTATGCCATTAGCATAGAGCAGTAACGATATATAGGGTTCAACCAGTACAATGTATATTGCTGACTATTTTTACAAGGTTGAGATCATCCCTAGAAAATGTTATCTCTGATGGAATATTGTCATTAATACTAACCGTACAGTTAACCCAAACTCTCACCCTAAATTTGACTCTAAATGTGATCCTTTGCTTTGGTGTCAGGTCAGGTCCAAGACATTGATACATCATTTAACACAAATGTAGACCCATAAAAAGAGTAAAATCACTGCTGGTTAATTTCTGTGGCATTTCACAATTTTGTACTGCACGACTATAAGTTTTCATGCCAGCACCAGTAGCTCTGCAAAATTGCAACAATAATTGCAGCATCAATTCTGGCATCTGATTATCAGGTCTAAAAACAGAATTGATAGGGATCCAAGAGATAACCCATGACTAAGTGCCTGCATACAATACCACCATTGGCCTATTGTCCAGATTGAACATATGTAAAAAATATTATTAAAATTTTTTAAAAAGTGCTTTTCACATCAAATTCAGGTGCAGTATGACATTTCATATACAGGGCTGAGCCAATAATAATTATATATTCCATTCTTCACTCCCACTAATTTCTTTCCTCGCTCATTATTCTTTCCTTCAGAAGCCTCCTCTCTTTTCCACTAAATGTCTTGTAGTTTTAAACCAACAGCAAGATGGTCCACCCACCTGTGTAGAATTGGAAGTTGTCAGAGAACATATTTTCACTGAACCACACACGTGTATATGTGTTCAGCAGACGCTTGTCATAATCATCAGTGACTCTGCCACCATACTGCACTTCACCAATCATGTAACGTACAGTTACCCAGTTGACACCCTGGAGAATATGAGTAGAAATTTCTGCATAAAACCACATCACACTGACATGTGAGACACCTTTGACTGACCTCAAAGCTTAAGCATGAACTCATGAGTTCCGGTATGTTTATGTTAGTCCTCTGTTCCATCATATTAATATTATACAACACAATTCAGCACCATTATCATTTGTTTAGAAGAACTTCTCTCGTGTCAGGCATTTTTATTTCTGCCCACATGCTGACACCTGCCCAAGATTTATATATTTATCTTCCCCAAAAGAAGTTATTTCAATGTATTTTGACCAAATGCTGCCCTGAATTGCAAAGACTTATCTCTCTGAAGTTTATTTGCAAACTTACCCTCTTCGGATCCAAGTCATCCAGATGGTTCTGGATAAATTGGATGGTGGCGTTGAGATCTCCCTGGTTGAACTCATATGGAATATTCCAGCCAATGGGTCCAAATTTACGTCTCTCTTGCACTGTGGTATGCAAGAAAGCCACACTGTAAAGCATGGGCTTCCACATTGGCATGTTGCTGTAGTCCAATTGTTCCTGCAAGCATGAATGAGACAAAGGACTGATGAAATAATATTCAGATAATTTTCACTGCAGGAATTTGGTTTATTGGGATCATCTGTTTAACACGTTTTCAGGCATTGTGATCATTTCTTTTCATAGTACTGCTAAGTCCCGTCATACTTTACTTACTTTACTTTTCCGATCCAGCAGTCTTCTGGGCTTGTGCCCTTCGACTTGTTGCCATGACATAAAATTTGTATGTTTGGTTGAGTTGGTTTGTTCCACAGTATAGAGGGTTTTCAAAGTCTGGCCTGGTTGGTAGCAGTGTAGTTCGTAAATCATGAAGTGATGGGCAGTCAAAAAGGAGGTGCAATAGTTTCGTAGGGGTGAGGGCACAGTGAGCACAGGGGTTCCTTCTGGGGGTCAATTCTGTTTAAGTGGGCGTTAAGAGCTATATGTTGTGTGCATAGGCGGAAAAGGACAACTTGTTTTCTTCTTTCTAGGGAGTTTAGGCTTTCATTTGGTTTAGGTGTTGTAAGTCTCGTCATAAAACCAAGTGTAATTTTCACAAGTGCAATTGACAACTGTTTTTCAGTCATATATTCTATGAATTGTTTTAAGGAATTTCATGTTTTCTATTGATTAATGGGAAGTACATTATTTCAAATGTTCATTTATTTAACTGAACTTACTAGGATAAGGAATATATTTTATATAAAACATTTTTTCTCCCCCGCTGTAAAATCAAGTCCCTCACACTTGTGTGGTGTCATGACAGGACCAGTGATATGTTTGTTTCAAAGAACAGATTACCTGAGTGACACCTGCATAGGTTCTCTTCAGGCCAGCCTTGACACCCTGAGGGGGCTCATTGGTGAATTTGATAGAACTCTGCAACAAGTTGATGGGGAATTTGGGATGTTCCTCAGTGGTCAGCCACAAACGGAACTGCTCATTCACAGTTTCTGTGGTCAAAACCTGCAGGCACAGATTAAAATTAAATCACATAAACCATAAATAAATGAATGTGAATCTTTGATGCTGAAAGAAATTCTTGTGTTCTGCTCATCATGGTCTTGTTGGATGTTCAAAATTTAAAATACGACAATGAACGGTAATCTCTAACAGCAAATGAAATTGTCATGTTGTACATGCTATGATCACAGCATTGATACTCAAGAATGAACCACTGAAACACAAAGGATGTGCAGCCAATTGTAAAAATGATAAAGTAACAAGTCTTAGTGGTGTATCATTTAAATTAATGCACATAATGGTCATGTCAGATGTTCAAAATGTGGCATAAAAACCATGGATAAATGAACAGTTATCTCTAACAGTAAAGAAATTTTTGTGTGATATACATTATGATTACAGCATTGATATTCAAGAATGGACCACTGAAACAAAAAGGAGCTGTAGCCAGTTGTGAAAATGATAAAGCAACAAAAGGTGTATTATTTAAACTTATGCTAATTCAATTTTGCACACACAAATTTCCAATATTATTACAGTCAGTGATGACGCTTCTCAGCTTCACGAACGTTTTGCATGATATTCAAATTATGATTTTTACACTAACCGTATCCAACAACTCATCCATAAAGTCCAGGCCCAAGTGGCAATTTTGTAGCAGGACCCAGCGACCTTCAGCCATTGATACTTGCATCAAGCGCCTGGCATGCACATCTTGACCCTGACCCATGGAGATGGCACCACACTCTGTAAAAGATCATGAAACAATCATGTTCTGGGGACTTATTTTTACTTATTCTGTCACTTCTTCTTCCATGAATATTTCCCCTCACTCTCAATCAATTCATTCTACTAAACCATCTATCCCTCCTATTCTTCTGCTATCCATCCATCCACCCAACCATCCATCCATCCATCAGTGTGTTTGTCCATCCATCTCAAGTCTATCAATATTTTGATAACTTTCCAGTTCTTTTTTTTTCTTAGCTTATCTTTCTGTCAGTTTCTCTCCGTCATGTTGTCCAATGTCATTTGTTCACTCACTGAATCCTTTCTGCTTGGCCAGTCGTTCAATGTTCTCAGTAGGATCTGAGCCCATGGACAAGAAGCAAGTCATGGGTGAGCGGTTATTGGATTCATCCCACATTGCCTCCAGGTTCAGAATAACGCCCTCAGCAAACTGAAGATAACATAGACAAATGGTCATCAGAAGGAGAATGGAGTTACCAAGTTTGTGAATGAGTATAAAGCAGAAACATATGACACAAATAAGGAGATGTCTATGCAGAGAGGAAGAAAAGAATGTGTGTTTTGTCAAAATTTTGATCATTACCTAAGACTAATCTAAATGTTGTTAATTTATTTATAAATTTATAAATCCCCATTTTTGTCTTAACTCATACATCTTGAGAAATGTAGATATGAACATTAAATGGCAAAGAGCAAACAAACTGAAATAAGAATTCAAAGGAGCTGACAATTTGGGCTTCACAATTTAATTTTCCAACAGATGAATACTAGCAAGCAATAATAATTCCCGACAATCTGCTAAGGTTCAGAATATATTTTGCTGGCAAGACAAAAGTAAAACTGGGAGCTTACTAAACAAGTGCAATTTCAGCACAATGACAATCCTCTCCCACAGACATTTCCTTCCTACAGTGAGACAAACAGTTCACCAACTTACTTCAGTGCCCATAGCTTCAACCACATACATTCTGGCCATTGGGATAGTACGATCTGGAGACCAAGATCTGATCAGCAGCAGCTTGCGGAACAAGTCCAAGTTGTTGCTGTAACCATCTGGGATCTGAACTTCCTCTGGAGCGTCTTCGTCAAACCAGGCTTTCCAAGCCTATAGGAATGAGGGGATTTAGTTGACAGATAAATAGTTATTTCAAGAGAATGATTTTTTTCTTTAATGTCATGGTCTTTATTTGGTTTCCCCCTGTTAAAGTGGGAAGACTAGTGTCTTAGACGAAGCTGCTTTTAAACTTTCTTAACCCTCATCCCGCATTGAGTGAACTCATCCACGTAACCCCTTGTATGGGGATAGCCAGTGGCCAGTTAACCGATCGTTTGTGTGTTGCAGATAACCTCGACAGTCGGGTCAATGGGGTGTTTTTGAGCATTGTCTTCTCCTTCCTCCACTATGTAAAAGTTCCACGTACAATGATGTTAGTTTTCTTAGCACACCTTTAGCAAGAGATTTCATTTCCAGCTCATAGAGTACATACACGGTTGAAACACGGTTTAATCAAAGCAACAAATATCTCCCTCATTACCACGTCAAACAAAGACAACGACCAACAAGAAAGTCGGTCATTTTCTCCCAGTTTTCCATGATTAAAAACCGACCAACAGATGCCCTTATGCAGTATGCCCCAGTATTACATCAGAATTCATTATTACAGACATAGAACGGTTTCTCAAATACGCAGAAGGCACCTTTCATCTCATTTCACATGTAGATGACAACCAGCATCAAAGTCAAAAGTTTCCCTTAGATTTTCTCCAGTTTGAACTTCAGACCGTCAGTACTACTACAGGAGTATGATGAATAGTTACAAATAGCTGCATCGTAATAAACGTAATTGAATGATACCATTTTGTTAGACATGGTAGGGGTGACAGGATAGATAAACAAGCCAAACAAATGAAACCAGTAGGAACAAAGAACGTGAAAAAAACGGTAGTTGTAGCAACTGAACAAACGTTGCTATACAATAAATTAGCCTTCCGCAGAACCCAGCTTGCAAAATGTAGGCCAAAATATTGGCCTCGCGTGCCTCGCATGTTGTGTGAGGAGGCCAATATAGTGGCCTCCCATAGGACAAGGGTTAAGAAAGCCTTTCTTCCTTGTTTTCAAGGGGATAATTAAATGACAGGATCAAGATCATGCAAAAATGAGATTAAAACGAAATATATTGCTATGTTCATTTGGCTTCCACCTGATGAAAAAAATGGGTGAACAGCTATTGCCACTCTTGAAATTGGCCTGAAATTTCTTCTTTCTTACAAGAAGATAATTAAATGGCCTTTAGCTATTTAACCATGTAATTCCCTTATAAAAAAAAACAAGGGCAATGACTCAATTGATCTGAATCACTGGCACTTCCTACACTGTGTCTACTGATATGCATCATTCAGCGGACAAAACAGCTACATTCGGATGTATGGAATTAGAAAAAAAAAAGATGAATATAGTTTTTAAGTTTTGATAATAAAATATCTTAATGTGACACAGATGCAGTGATTTTGCAGTTCTTGGGAGATTTTATAGTAAATGAACTTCGTTAACTTAGTGATCACAAGACCACCAAGAAATTTTGAACAGAAGTCTTAAGCATGAATCAACATCTTCATTTAGTTCAAAGTCTTACCTTGTCATTCCTGCCCACTTGTGACAGAATCTGACTAAACTGCGGCAGTTTGCTGAGCTCCACCAAGTTCAGCCATGTCATGTCCATGATCCATTTCTTAGGCTTGGGCTCAACGGCATTGAGATCCAGGGCAGCACCACCTACAAAAGGTGAGGACAAATTATGAAATGTTAGTAATATTATAGAAAATATGAAAGCACTGATTACAGCAACAACTATGTCAATGCAGTACAAAACATTAATGTTAAACACTCAGTCCCATGCACACTTTTCTGAAATATATATTCAATGTAATGTTAACGTCAGAAATAAACAATAAATTACATGACCTGCATATGGCTGAATGTAAGGAAGACAAAGAGCAAAATAACTGTTTTGAATGGGTTCTCTTTCTCTAAACTTCCTGCAGAATCATTTTCCTGAAAGTTTAAATTCTTCATATATTTCACCTTTAAATTCTATCTCAGTTTTATTTTTATCTACATTTTTCCACATCATCAGCATTTTTTTTATAATCATTTGTTTTCCATCTCACCTTTAATAAAGACTCCAAATTCTTCTCCTCTGACTCGGCCTGCCGCCATCTCAATTTTGAGTGTCAACAAAATTGTAAACAGGAATTTATCTGTCTCATAGAGACCACGGCAGGTGTACTTGAAGACAGACAGGGTCAAATACTCAATGATGTTGTTGATTCTCTTGCTGGTGATGGGTGATTTCTGTGAGCGAGACATGGACAGATCAAACAGCTCCAGGAACTGCTTCAAGGATGTCTGGTACATCACATTCACCATGCTCATCTCCACAATCACGAAGTAGATGATGCTACCTCGAGAAGCCACTGAATAGAATAAAAAAAAAACATTTCATTACTATATATTTCTATCCATCAAACTCCAATTTTGAATTTCCACAGGAGGCATACAAAAAATGTGGAAAGACTGGCTTTCAAATGCTTAAATTTCAGGAAATGGATTAAATAATTGAAAATGCCATGCTTCAAATGTCTAATATTATTTAAAATATAGCACGGCTTTGATGATATTTTATCTATTCACAAGCTAAACAGTGTTTCTTCAAAACCTGAGGTAGGTGGATACAAACATTCAGTAAAAGTTTGCATACTTCATTATAGTTAAAATTTCAGGTTCCGAGCAAATGAGCTGACATTGGAATACAATTATTTTCACAAACACAATTACTATAGTGGCACTTGAATATCTCTAATTTGCCACCACACCAAACTATATTTTTGGCATATATAACAAATTGACATGGATACACCAAACCTTGTAAGGTAATTTTTTCATTTGCTAAATCATGGTAATATCAAAACTATAACAAACAACAAAAAAAAAACAAAAAAAAACATGAAATGCATTTGCATTTGAATTACAAGGACAGAAAAATGAAGGTAAAAACTGGGTATGTAAATGTATTTTTGGAAATAACAAACAAGTCAGCACCTGGTCTAAATTCTTCTCTTGCTGTGTTGATCTTGATTTCTGTCTCTGCTGCAATGGTCAACTTTTCACTAACCTCCTCAGCTGTTGTTTTGGTCACTTTCAACACTTCAATCAGAGACTCATCCTCCACCAATGAGCCCTGCAGGAAGTGAAAGATGAAATGAAGTATATGAATCAGACTGACAAAAAGAATAAATTGTGGAATACAATAAAGGAACATGGTGATGACAGAGGATTTACCAAGAGCCGGACATACAGAGCAATCGAGTATATGTAATGTCTCTCTTCATTATACCACTATTGCCCTCATTATATATTTAAAAATATTTTTCTTTCACACAGGAGAATACCCACATTGATGACTTGGTTGTTGCCCAGCAACCAGAGAGTGTAAGGAAGTCATGGGTCAAAACATTTGTTAGACGGGGATTCTCTTCTGCTGAAGATCTTCGCCTCTTGCTCTCTCATGAGCTTCAATTCTTTTTCATTTTAGAAACTACACCAAGACAGTTTCGTGAAATAAAATCCACATTAATACAACTAATTATTCTCTGGTTAGATGTGATTAACAAACAAAACCAAGCAAAAACTAATCAATTTTTGTTTTACCTGAGTGGATGTCAGTCTGTAGAGAAGGTTGTCTTCAAGTTCCTTCATCTTCCTCTTGTAGGTTGTCACCTCCTCCAGCAGATTGGTACGCTCTGCCTCCAGCTCCTGTCAATCAAATATGTACAGGCATTAGCATTTTATACTGTTCACAAATTTCAGTGAGACATGCAAAGATAAATTATTTAATGAACTGTCTATATCCATTCAATGTTTATACCATTCATTGCAGTTTTAAATGTGCTACTAGCAGCATTGACCATGTTGATAATCACTTAGAGACATATTTGAAACAGCTGATTATACAGGATATCGTAAGACCACCATATATTTGTACTCTTAAATTTTTCCAAGTTTTCATTTAAATGATAAAAAAGTTATCCTGGAAACAAGAATAATGTAAAGTACGCTGGCTATTGACAATGATCAAATGATAATAATGTGCTGATCTTCTTTCTGCTAATTGTTTTCACTATATGATGTGAACATTGTCCCAGACACATGAAAATGCTCCTTAAATCTAGACATCAAGGAGTTTGTTGCTCTTCTATTTGCTATATGTTTTAATTTAGTCATAAGAAACTGCACTCTAAATCTAGATATCAACAATGATCAGAGGGAGATGTTGATGTTCTTTTTGTCAAATGTTCCACTACCGAACATGTATTCCACTGATCCTACACCTACCTGTTTCTCTGTCAAGATGACAATACCCAGCAGCTGATCTTCCAGACCTTTCATTGTGACAGTAAAGTCAATGATGGATGTTCTTGCTGATACCTCTGGGGTGTAGGCAGGGTTACCCAACTTTGTGGTGACGTAGAGACGGAAGCCTTTCATTACATCAACTTCTTTGTCTCCTACTTTCACCTGCAAACATTGACAAGAAAGTGGGTTTCATTCCCGTTAATTCAGATTCACAGAACAGATGTTGCATGTGGAATGAAACTGTTTCCAGCAATTACTGCGGAGTAAGCCATTTAAGAATAAATTCGTTATTTTGTGAAGAATTTGTCATTGAATTTCATACCCTCACTTGTTTTTCATAACAAAAGACGAAAAAATCTTTCATACCAAAGCATATGCATATTAAGCCTTTGAGTGCTATCACTGTAGGGTCATGAATATTATTTTGTAATATTGACTGTGGAAATGTTTAACATAGTTATTTTTAGAAAATTGACATGTTTTGCTCTACAGATTCTCATCATATTTTGGAATGACTGCAGTGTTACAATGTAAAAGTAATAAGGATCATGAAAACTGCAGTATTCTGGCACCACAGTTTAAAGGTTTTAATTAGTGTAAGACCTATGACTGTTGTCACAAATAAATTTTTCCAAGGACAATATGCAACTGAATTTCTTAGTTAACTATATCTGTGCCAGTCTAAACTGATGCTTTCTTTGGTGTATTCACCTTGAATGTTGAGCCCGACTTGATGAAATTTTTCTCCAGCACATTGTCCAGAGCTGGGTCAAGTTCCTCACCCACATCCTCAATCAGCAGTGGTCGTCCAAGAGACAGGGAGTCCTCAAGGTGAGTACGGAAATACTTCTGATTCAATGATGTGATCTGGAGAACAAGACAGAAAGTAAAGATGTACTGATTTGAATTTCTCGAAGTACTGAACACAAAAGGACATTACTAGTCTGAGAAAATGGTTTTATCTTCATCAAGCTAAAAACTATAAGGAGATGAAATGGCTATTGGACATTTCTAATGCAGTCTTCCATGTACATATAGTAACAATTGTAGGTAGAAAAAAAGGCAGCATTGAAGTTCCACAATCTTAGGAAATAGTAACTAAGAAAACATACATTATTTTATAAAGAAAATGTCATAGATCTATGATCTTATTCAGAATACAGATGTATCTGGCAACTTCAGACTTAAACCGACCAGACAGCATCAGAATTTTTCGCAGCTTTCCATCTGGGATGTTAATCATACAAATAAAAATATGTAATCATATATCCAGAGGTTTGACCAAAAAGACCACAAGAAAACACCTGGGTATCACCCGGCCTTCCATAGTGTGTGAAGAAGTCAAGGGCCAAATTACTTATTTGACCAGGGTTCTTTCCCAGGATCAAAATCAAAATATGGCAAAGAGAAAAAGATATTTGTTGCAAGGTCTCATGTAAGAAATAATTCGGAAACAATACAAAGAAACGCAAAGGAAAAGGAAAGACACATCAAGCTCTCAGTCAACAAATCTTCTTTAGGCAAAAAAAATTGTAAAGGTATGAAAAGAAAATTATACAAAGGCAGAAATTGTAAAATTCTCATTTTCCCAAGAGTTTTTCTTTTTTTTTTAAATGTGAACACTCACCTGCAAGTCATTGTTTCCTTCCCTGTTCTTGATCCAAGCTTTACCTTGACCTTGTGGGTCAATTAGCAAAGGAAATCTTGAAGCCTTGGTAACAATGAGACCATTCTGGATAGAGAGTTCATCATTGGGCAGACCCTGCAGATTCCACTCGGAGATTGTTGTGTTCAGTACCAACATAGAAATGATGTTCAGATCCTAGACCAAAGATGGAGGGATATATCAGTTTTGATTTCATTCCCACATCAAGCTGACAAAACTGAAATAGTACACATCCATGTGAAAGGACCAACCCAGCTAAGTCGCCCTTTTGTATCCATTTATTCATTTCAGCAGATACTAAAATTTCAATACGTAGATTTCATGAATATCCAAACAAGGCACTATGCCTGTGGATCCATGGAAGAATTGTTTACTAACGTGGACCCACAGTGCGTCCTGCCCTTTCTGAGAGAGACTAAGATCCACAGTTTGATTTAAAAACTTTTATACTCATGTACAAAATGATTTTCAGATCCATACAAAACAACTTTGTGAGAATTTTACCAATGTGATAAAATTTATATGGAACCATTTAATTCTATCTGTAAAATTGAGAAGCTCTGAATATGAAACATAAATAAAGTACCCAAATACACCATGATAGGCGCAAAGTTGCCATTATTATGCCGATGCACTATAAAACCCAAACTCAAACTCAAATTCTAAAATTTTTAAGAAACTTTTCCGGTACAATTGCCTCAAATAAGTCCTCAGTTACTGAAGGCTGGTATGATTCTTTTAATTTCGTACTTTTATAATATTTTGGATGGTTTTCTTCTTGTTTGTTTCTAATGTGGTGCTTTGTGAAATACGATTTTTTTTCTGAGCCACTGTTTAAGATTATTTCTAGCCTCTATCAGTCCATCTGAACTTAGAGTGTTACCACTTCATTGTCATCACGAGACATGACATTCAGGAAACAAATGGCATATGATGAAGAATGTTCAAATTATTTATTGCTGTGAAAACCCATACTTTTTTTTTCTGCTTGATTGAACCTGCACTGGAGCCCTGGGCTCTTTAATCTAAGTTTTCTAACTAAAATACACTGGCATTCTTTCACCAGTCATCTAAAACACGGAAGAAGAAAAACTATTTATAACACAGCACGTATATACTACCACTAAAAGCAATTTTTTTTTCTTTTTGTCACCAAAATATTTCAATTTAATAGCTTTTGAAATGAACCCTAATGGGTATGCTTCACTGTACTTCCATTTTATTCATAGGAAGTCTGTTTTACAACTAAAAAAAAAAAATGAATTGCCACACAGTGTCATACTTCACTGCTACACATTTTTCCCCGCCGTACGCTGAGCAGCGCAAATTTGCTATTAATCTCAGAGTACATCCACAACACACTAGCATTATGAATTTTAGGATGTATGGTGTACATCCACCAGACAGAAAAAGAGTTAAAATAAACTAATATGCATACTGTGGTTTTAGCAAATGTTCACTTCACTTACAATATGGCTGGAAATATTACATCAAGGTTTCCATAATAACCCATAATATTTCTCTCTGTACTTTCTACATAAAACAAATCAACACAATCCCTTACATCACTGAAAGGAATCTTGGCTTGCACCATCTCCTTCTTCCAGTTGCGCAGCATCAGGTTACGGAACTCTTGGTTGAAGGGACCTGAGTAGGACAGGAAGCCTGTGGCCAGGAGGACATCACCCACCAGTCTCTGGATCTGAGCCTCAAATGTCTTACTGGCTTCAGTCCACCTGATTTTCTCTCCTGAGAGTCCATTAATCAGAGCTTCTGCATTGTTCATCTTCCGGCGACAGGCTTCAGCATCATCCATCAAAGCCTAGTGATAGAAAAACTTATGCTGGTGAGTTTTCATTTCACTTTTTTCACATTTATTTTGACTGAATAAAAGAACAGCAAATTCATCCAACACTTAAGAACAAGAGTTGTGACTGCCCTCTCCAAATTTTAAAAACCTTTATGTCCCAAATGCTATCTTTCATTTGCATGCAAAAGAATAAAGTTAACATTTGATATTTTTCTGCAGAAAAGAGTAAATGCTGAGACAAAGTCTCTAAATGCTGTCTTACATTTGTATTCAAAAGAATAACATTAACATTTTTCTTCAGAAAATATTAAATGCCAAGACAGATTGGTAAATAAAACCATTTTTAAATGCGAGAATGTACAAAAAAATTATTTGTTTTAATGTTGTTATATTTGAATCCTATCAAATTCTATCAACTTTTCCTACCTGTTTCTCTGCCATAGCAGCATCAAACAGGGCTTGCACTTCATCCAATTCCTTCTGCTTTTCATCCAGCTGAGATTGAGCTTCCTCCAAATCTGCATTGGCTGCATCCAAACGTGCCTGCTGTTTGACCAAATTGGCCTGGATGGGAAAACAAAATTTGATGCACAAACCATGTCAAAGCATGTAGGAGAAATCATATCAGTTGGAAAATTTATTAACCTGTCGAGATACAGAAATCTACTGTTCGTTTTCTAAATTTTAGTCTACGTCGGTTACAACAAAACATGTCTCTTGTTTAATCAAATTGACGAAATAGTATAAAAACCTCAGAAAATCTGTGGGGTTGCAGCAAGGCTTGAAGCAGAGACAAAATATGGTGAAAAGAAAAAGTTGTGTGTATATAAAACATGCCAATGCATGTGGGAGACATCAAACTGATTGGATAATTTATTTGATTCAGCCAGTTGAATCACAGAAATCTGCCCTTGCTTTGCAGTAATGATGCACACTTGTCAAGGTACATAAGTTTAACAGACAAGCAAGTGCTAGACAGAAACACTTTGAATCAGCACTACCTGACCTCCAAATTTTCACATTAACCAGCTTATTTTTCCTTATCAAACTGAAATGGAATTTATTCTTTAAAAAAACAAAAAACAAGCAAAAATAAATTTAAAAAAAAAAAACCAACAGCACCTGGCTTTCCCACTTAATACTGAACTGAATATTTAAATTTCTATTTAACATCTATGCCATGTTCCCACCTTCAAAGGTAACACCTCTTTGTTGATGGTGTAGAAGAAGGACATAGCTGAGGTCCAAGAACACAGACCAGCAACATCACCACACACTTTCTGGGCATTGGCCAAACTGTAATCTTCCATGGTCAAGTAGGGTTCTAGAAGTTCTACTGTCTCTGCATTGATGGAATCCTATGGGTGAAATGGAAGTGCTAGTGCAGTAGGAAACAGGAACATAATTCATACCCCATTTCTTTTTAAATTTCTGCATCTCGCTCTACTATTATGAGCAACATTTGTACTATCAACACTACAACTTCAGAACATCAGGAACAAATCTGCCAATGCAGACTGGCTGATTCATGCTCAACACCAGCGAAGCAAAACACAAACTGAAATTGCTAAATTTTTGCATTATGAACTCTGCAAGTACCAGACATGTGATTCACCCCAAAAATGTTATTTCAAACATGAGTGAGAGATCTGTCAATGCAGTGAAGATTTCCTTATTCATAATGAACATTAATAGAGCAAAAACATAATTGTACTAAATTTTTCCAATGATTATTTCACAAGTGTTGTTTATATAATTCACACTGCAAGTCTGATAATGCAGATTTGCTATTCATATGAATCCTCGTCCCACGTTGAGTGAACTATCCATGTAACACAGTGTGTGGGGATATCCAGCGGCCAGTCAGCCGATCGTTCGCATGTTGCAGATAACCTCAACGGTTGGGTCAATTGGGTCCTTTTGAATACTGTATCGTGTTTACTTTAGGATGCAATAACAACAGTGGTGGATAAATTGTAAGTGACCCCTATGATATTTGGATAAAGTACTTGTGATGAGATGCAATAAGTTCTATTGTTAAATAAAAGGCCCATAATCAAGAATTTTCTGCATTTACATGCCGTGCCGTTTAACATACGTTTTATCCTTTTCCCAAGAGCTCTGCGCTTGTTTTGTCCCTAAGTCAAGCCACAGGTGAACAAATTATTTTTTACAACAGGCACTTAATGTACTAACCACATGCATCATGACACTGCCTTCTCCCTCAACCACTATGTAAAGGTTCCACGTACTATAATGTTAGTTTTTACTATGATGTTAGTTTTCTTAGGACGCGATTAGCAAGAAATTTGATTTCGAGCTCGTAGAGTACATACATGTACTGAAAATCGGTTTATTTACAACAACACAATATCTCTATAATTACCACATCAAAGAAAGACAACGACCAACAAGAAAGTCGGTCATTTTCTCCCAGTTTGCCTTGGTGAAAAACCTACCGACAGATGCCCTTAAGCAGCATGCCATAGTATTACATCGGAATTCATCATTACAGACATAGAATGGGTTCTCAAATATACAGATGGCCCCTTTCTTCTCATTTCACATGTAGAGGACAACCAGCATCAAAGTAAAAGTTTCTCCAAGATTTTCCCCACTTCGAACTTCAGGCCGTCGGTACTATCACATGAGTGTGATGAATAATTATGAATAGTTGCATTGTATTAAGCGTAATCAGAGACTACCATTTTGTTAGACACCATAGGGGTGATAGGATAGATAAATGAGTGAAAATAGTGTGGGAAACAAAACGTGAAAAAACAATATTCGCAGCAACCGACTAAACAAAACACGAGCAGCATTGCTATACAATATATTGGCCTTCCGCAAGACAAGGGTTAGGCATTAAAGAAGCCAAAAAAAGAATATATCTAGAGAGATAAAAGAAATACAAAATAAAAGCCAGATCATAATTACCCACATTGCAAAAAAAAATTATCAACGTCCAGATGTTAATGATAAAAATCAAGAAACATAAAATTGTACTTAATTTTCTGGTCTCAAACTCCATCAGCTCATCAGATACAGATTCATCCACATTTGCCCCTTTTTTGTTCAGGGCACGATAAAGTTATAAGGACTTTTGCGAACTGCAAAGACACTGACCCCTGACCTCCACAAGTATTCAAAATCTGGCACTGCAAGATACACTAGCAATCTGTGAAAGGCAGTTTTGTTGCACTTCCCTTGGTGTGCTAATTCCTCACACACCCTGTCACCAAGTTAAAGACTAACCTACCTTGGGAAAGTTGAGCAAGTTGCCCAAAAAGTTAGAAGAGTTCATTAGTTTCAGAGCTTCGCTCCAGGATGGCTTGACACAGTTTCTTTCAGGGTCAGCTGTGACTTGGTCCAGTTTTCTCTGTTAACACATGGTCATTCAAACAATGTTCAAATATGGCCAAAAACAAAAAGAAAAGAAAAAGTTGGACTTCACAAAACTTAGCTTGTAATAGGCATACAACAAAAACAAAAAAAATTGACTCTTAAAGAATGACAATAAAAGTAATTAAGCTAGCTTTCAGTAACCAAAGAGATTCATCACCTTAAAAAAGTGGGGAAAAATTGTTGCAACTCCATGGTTTTCTGAATTTTTTAATAAAATTTTAAAGACTGTGTGGTGTGGACACTTAAAATAAGCCATAAATTAACTAAACTCTTCAACACCACAAAAAAATTGTTTGAAATAGAAATACATTTGCCATGCGTATAAGCAAGGATCATGGTCATATCAAAAAGAATATGGGTACAAATTTCAATCCAATTTTAGATGTACTTATGGTTAATAGCCCAATTGGGATTTTGAGAGTTCTCTTTATTATATAGATATTATGGAACTATTTTGGCATCCCCATTATGTCTTCTTCAGATTTAGATGTTTTATGATTCTTCCCTGACCTGGAATAACAACAACACACAATCCATGATCCTCATGATCAGATGTGGTGGCTTGGCCAGTTTACGGACAGTGGAGATGTGAGCTGGTTTGATGGTACTCAGGGCTCTCTCAGCTTCCTCAAGAGCTGGCCTTGCAGCTTCAAGTTTTTCCTCTGCTGCAGCTTTGTCAACCTATCAGACAGATGACAACTTTGTAAGCTGAAATGTTCTCCACTCCTTGCTTCTAGTGCCTACTATTTCTACAAAATTAATGAGTGCTGCAACACATCCCAATTCACATACACAGTCAACACATTGGCCAATGCACAAAAACTGGGTTCTTGACAATAAAAAAGATTATATAGAAACAATAGTTTGAAGCCAGGATTGATTTTACATATTTCTGGAAAGATCTGTTCTGTGGAAAACATCATTCCTGTGCTTCTTAGAGATACAGAACTTTCTTGCAACCACAAAAATTTCTTTACAATGTATTCAGACAGAAGAAACCTATGAAAGCAGGTAAATACTGTTCTCTTCATCTACTTCTTTAAAATTTTTCAGCTGTCTGTGTGTGTGTTTTTCTTACAAAAAAACTGAAATAAACTGCTTTCCAAACAAGGATCTAAACATTAAATTGAGCTTTCATTTTCCAATATGCAAATTCTTCATTATCATGAAAGACAAAAGTCAAACTTACAGAAATGGAATCCACAATGGCCTGGGCTTTGTCCTTGACCTTTTGCACCTGAGCCTTGACCTTCTCAGCAGCCTGGGCCTTGACTGTGACTTCAGCCAACACCTGGTCAGCTTTCTTGGAGGCAACAGCAAGTTCCTTTTCCTTGACTGCCAGCTCCTTGCTTAGTTCATTCACAGACTCAGTAGCTTCAATCAGTTTCTCCAGACCTGCAATGGAGAAATCAACAGTCTATGACCAGGTATACGCAGACTGCTAAATTAATGTTCAGTATATATAAGCACATGCAGTAAATCTTCCCAGTTTAAATAAAAGTAGGCAATTTCAAAATACAATATTTCAAATTTGAATTAATTTACAGCCACCAAAACACAAGATAAAACATGGATATGACGACACACCTGTATTCATACGATGAGCTAGGAGACCAATTTCTTCTTTCTTCTCTTTATAGATGACCTTGTAACCTGCGATAAATGACAGGTAAGACTTGGGTGTCACATGAGTCTGGCGGCGATACCTCTGGAAGTAGTCTACACATATTTCAGCTACCATGTCCTGTGGACAGACAGTGATAAATGGCATCATCTCAAGATCATTCACATACAGAATATTCCGTGGAATTCATAATTGTTTCTTCATCATCTGTCATATTTTCATCTGATTCCATCATATAAATGCAGCTATCCACTGCTGCAGAGTTTCAGTATGTGCATATCACTCTACGAGAAATTAGGAATGCAAGGGTCAATTTTCCAAGAATAATGTGATTTGGTCTATGTTTTGATTAATTCTGTTTAACACAACAAAATTTTACCTGGAAAAGACCCATGGTGTTGACCACTGCTGTTTTGACTGTTGGTGTGCATGTGATATCAAAAGATGACAGGAAGTGGTTGGACACAGCGACAAGGGCATCCTTTGGCCATCTTTGGAACCAATCCATGGTGCAGCCAGAGATAAGACCAGGGAACTTCAGGGAACGGTTGCGGAACTTTTCTCCAACCTGTATAGGGTGAGATGCAAACATTATGAGTGAGTTGGACAACAAGAGATTAATAATGGTGTCATATTAAATAAACATGATTTGTGTAATGGCAATATAAAAACAAAGTGGAGTTAACAAAAAAGAAATCAGAATACTTTGTGAAAATGCTATAAAGATGAGGAAGATGGAAACAGAAACAAATAATGAAAAACACGGGGGGAAATGAATAAAAGGAAGAAGGGAAGGCAAAGGGAGGGAAGGAAGGAGGGAGGGAGGATGAAGGGAAGGAAGGAGGGAGGATGAAGGGAAGGAAGGAGGGAGGGAGGATGAAGGGAAGGAAGGGAGGGAGGATGAAGGGAAGGAAGGAGGGAGGATGAAGGGAAGGAAGGAGGGAGGATGAAGGGAAGGAAGGAGGGAGGGAGGATGAAGGGAAGGAGGGAGGGAGTGGTATTTTGTAGATTAAGTTGATACATGAGTTTGGGATTACTTTTCATTTGATTCCACATCAACTTACAGGAGAGAAGCAAAGTGCCACATGCAAATTTTCCCTGACTCGAGACAGGTAATAGTCATACAAGTTCTCATTGGTTGGTGGCCTGCGGGGAAATTCTTTCTTCATCACAGCCACCAGTTCTTGTAGGATTTCATCCATCTCATCACGGGCAAACAACCCAGACACCTGTCAACAGTGAACTGCAGTGTTAGAATACATCCATGTGTAGAAAACATTCAAATACGTTTATTTTTTCTACATATATTGATATCTGAAGTTATATATTTTATATCATTATATTTTCTTATCTATGGTGTTCTTGGCAACTCAACTGCTGTCTTTCCAATTATTTTATGTCATCATGTTCAATTTCATGTTAAATGCAAGCCCAGTGTCAAGAACAACAGGCCTTTTTTCCTTGTCAAGGACTTGTAAGGGATCAGTATTCTTTGAAATGTTAAAAAAAATTTCTTTGAAGACCAGTTCAAAGTTGGGTTTGTTTTTTGTTTTCTTTTTACCTCAGGAAGGTCTTTAATGACCCACACAAGACCTTTTGTTTTCCTTTTTGTTTCTAATTCTTTTGTGATTTACTGTAACATTTCTTTATTGTTTTGTTTCAAACACAGGGCTTTAAGACATGCAACCTTTTTTCTTTCCTTCTTTTTTTGTCTTTTAAGTTAGTTTTATGGCAGCACTCTTTTAATTCTCAAATCAGAATTTTATTCTAAATTAGTTTCTTATTATGCCAGAGTACAATTTCTGTTATTTTCAAAGCATTCTTTTTTTCTTGCCTCTACCAGTACTGTAACTATATTAATTTGTGTTTCCACAATGCAAGCTGACAGACTGACCTCGCCAGAGGACAAGATATTGTTCATGTACTCCAGGAATGCCTCGTCTTTAATCTCATTGTCAGTAAAGAGGAAAGTGATGCCTTTGCCAGACTGGCCTGCTGTACGATACAGATATTTCAGGTCCTCAAGCAAGTTGCTCACATTGTATGACCTGTAAGGATGTACAATAATGAACCCTTGTAAGACACTGCTAGCAGCTCAATCAAATGCATGGAGCAAAATAGAGAGAGTTGGAAAGTAAAAACTGAGTGACAGCCCTCCTACTACTGCAAAATTTAACCCCTTCCCTGCAAGATGCTTCCCCCTCACCCCACCCATGCACTGTCACTATTGATTTTAGGATATAATATATGGTGTACGCCCACAGGGCACTATCAACTTTAGGATGTACTCGTATCTCCACAGGGCAGTGAAGAGACAAATGACAAAACAAGTTTTGTAATGTCAGGTATGTAAATTTGCACTTTTTGTTAAGTTTCCACTTTTCAGCCTGAGTATTCCAAGTTCCTGCATTTCACTGTATTGTTGCTATGGTTTACAACAGTCATATTATACAACAATTACACATATGGGTGGTTTCCGCACAAACAGGTAGGTTCCATTCCAGATCTTCCGACTTTTTATTGAAAAGCCACTTACATCCCTGTAATATGAATGGAGTATTGTAAAGTGTAACTAGACAATGAGATTTACTTTTATATCCTTCAGCATTATCACTGTACCAGTTAAAAGTTTTTTGAGGTCTTTTGTTTGCCACGGATACTGGCCAGCGCCTATCTCACATTGCCAGTTGTAAGTATTCAATCAACTTGATAAATAATATTGATTACTGACAGACAAAGAAAGACATGCAGAAAGAGGTATGGACAAATGGACAGATATATACAGACAGATGCAAACAAAAGGACGAACTAATGGGCATCTGGAGAGATAATAAATGAATTCAACTAACACTCAATTCACCCAACAAGCAAGGAATAGGAGGTTGCAATGTTGATGCAGAATGGAACAATGTGATTACCTAGTCAGTGTGATCTGGAAGGTTGAGTATCCAGCAATGAAGGAGGCCAGCCTGGTCAAACTCTGTTTGCCTGAGCCTCCCACACCCACCAGGAGGGCATGGCCACGAGGGGTGCGGATGATGCGGGAGATTTTCACCAAGTTTGTCATGGCGTCCTATAAAAGTAAATAAAAATGATGCTTTAGACTGACAAAGTGAAATTTTTAGTACAAAAACACACACAAATATTCAGAACATACTATAACTCAACAAGTTTATTGCGATTTTTAAATTTATCTCTTTTTTTTTTTACTGCAACAGAATGCCAAGTTTGAAAAAGAAATGGGAAAAAAATAACAGTATGACAAACTGAGAAGGACTCGCTGTGACAATACCAACAGAACGTAACCTTGGTTCCTCTTTGTTCCAACTCCACTTCTTGCATAACTGATAAATTCGACATTAAATATTCGTGGCTTTAGTATTATAATAAGGAGTTAGAATAAATTGGAACTGTAAAACAGCTTGATAAGTGCCACAGCACATTTTAAACAAGTGTCACAGTGTGCACTGGTTTTATCTCTTCTACATACTAAGAGAACACCAGTTTTTCAGAAAATGGAGAGAGAACAAATAAACACTAAGGTAGCGAAAACCAGTCTTGTGTCAGAATGGATCAAAATGGATATCATAGTAAGTAAACCCTAGTCGCTATTTACAATGGTGTACGTCATATTCATCCATTACCACTTGGTAATACACATTAGAAATGAGTGAGTATGAAATGTATGAATGGTTTGAACCTAGGAATTTTTGTACCCAAGGCTTGAACTCTAACCACTAATCCACAACTATGTCAGCTATCCACAATAAACTCAAAAAAAAAAAGATTTAGATCATTTCAAAATTGGCAGCATTCTTCACGAATAAAATTATAAAAAAAATAATGAGTGCACTTTGATTTTTTAAATTACCTTAAAGAAGACAAGATCCATTGCACTGCCACGAATCGACTCATTGTAGCCTGTCTGGTAAGTTTTCAGTTTCTCTGCCAGAGATTCCAAAGATTCGATTGGTTCATAGACCTTAGGAGCATCAAGGTCAGCATCTTCAGCCTCCTCACCTGCACAGTCACATAAAAAAAACAACAGAATCAGTGACTATATATTGTATTCGACTCAAATATCTTTATACAAAGGCATCTTCAAAACCACAGAACTTTGACAGACCCTCACTAGGGCTAGGTGGCTAGGTACTCAGATAAATTAGTGGTATCTGTAAAAGAATATAGAAAACTATCAGTAAAAGAAATAACATGATCCATAGAAAAGGAGAAAGCGACAGAAATCTGTAACCCTGGGGAAACATAAAGAGAGGCCCTGTAGATCTCTAATAGTTCTAAGTATACGGCCTTCTACTAAAAGAAGTGCGTTTCTCGGTCTGATGTTATAAAATTGACTTTTGCTTACAAACTTCAATGAGTCACAAATAGTTAGCATATTTTGATTCACCCTCTCATGCAGTGGTACCAATATGATTATTCTTTAGACAGCTTCACAAAGTCAATTTGTTCATCATTCTTTAGACAACTTAACAAAGTTAATTTATTCATAAATTTATTTCTGTTAACTACAGAAACGGTTTAACATACCAGTGGGCTCAGGTGCATCTCGCAGGAAATCAACAAAGTATGGCTCAGCATCCATTGCATTAGCCATGGCAGATCCACAGTCTTCTTCAGCAACCTGTTTCATACAGAATGAAAGTTAAAGTATAAACACGTAATATTTGAACAATCATGTAGCAACAGGAATTGGAAAAAAAAAATTCTTTACATGAAATTATGAAACCTGCAGAGTTAATGGCTGTGATGGAAAAAAGGTCCATGTTGAATTTTGCATTTTTTCATTCAGTTCAGGGCTTGATTCTGAGGGCTCGGCGATCCTCCAAGCAGGGCTCAAGGTAAAAAATTCTGAAAACTACTGAACTCGGGTTGAACTATGCAATATTAGCGCAGACCTTTAATGACACACATGTAAGCATGTATAAATGTGTTTTTCTGTACTCTAGCAGCCTTATAAAATGAGCTGCAGGTACACTGAAAACTATGAAATTCTGCATATCTGCTGAAATCTCTGAGTCCTGCTGGGGGCCCTGCATCCTTCTGAGGGCTTGGCATTCTTCTCAGAGTTTGATTCTGAGGGGTTGGCATTCTTCTAGGGCTTTGATTCTCTGGGTTTGGTGTTTTTGTGCAGGTTTGAATCTGAGGGCTTGCTATTCTTCTGAGTTTTATTCCTAGTGTTTTGTTTTATGTGTGCCATGTCCCAACCACATTGACATCTTGTCAGAACAAACATTATTAGCCACAGAATTTTAAACCTGTCCACTCACCTGTTTAAGCGTCTTTTCATACCAGTCCTTGTCATTTTGTTCCGTGAATCTGTCTGCAACTACACGGGTTGCCTCATGCTTCCATAACGACATCACGATGTTTGTGCTGGTGACAACATCACTGGTGGTGTTCAGCATTCCCTGGTGGAGACAAAAACACAATTTAAGACAGCCAAGTAGGTACCATCAAGGTAAACTGCACCGTTTAACAAAGCGGTCGTAATGATGAACACTGATATAATTTGGCTATTTTTCAATGAAAAACACAAATTAACAATTACCATTAACTGTCTTACATCATTCCACTTTCAATAACTTCTTGTAGTGTTAATTGGAAACATACTGCTTCATTTAATTTTGAGAGGTAAATGTAAATAATGAAGAAGATTTCCTTTATTTTTATGTCCAGAGATGTTTATGTGCAGCCAAGTGCAGGTTAAACCAATTTTTTTATGTCCAAACTTTTAAGTGACAATACACCAATTGTACTTATTAATGATTTGAAAAGATTAGCATTTTGTGGCCTTTCAGAAAATTGATATTGAATATATCTTCTTCCACTTCAAAATATTGAAAAGGTACCAAAATGTTACAAAACATAGATGTAAATCACATTGGCCTTATATACAGGTGGGCAAAAAGTTACTTTATTATAAAAGTTACCTTACCATAATAATTTTTTTTTATTAATAGTTATATAGCAAATAAAACACACTTATATTTCAGCTTACACATGGGTCTGAGCGTTAATGTTTGTTTAAATTTCATTTCAATGTAATTTTTAAAATTAATTTTTACTTATTCATTTATTTTCCAGCTGACAGTCGAGTAACATTTAGCCAACCCTGTACTTCAAGAGTATGAACTTTTGCACATAGTATGTTTTGGTTTTTGACTTCACAATTGCGGGTGAAAATTTCTCACCTGCCAGATTCTGGACAAGTCTCTCAAGTTGAAAACATAATGGAATTTGGCTGGTGTTGGCAACATCTTGATCTTGGTCTTCTGCCACAGGTGACGTGTGGCTGGCACTAACGTCTTCACCAGCTCATGAATTTCATCAATAAAGCCTCTCTCCTGAAAATATATATAATTAATTTTTTTTATGTCTCCAATACATGTCATAATAGGACATAATTCATAACAGTGCCAACAATTGTTTTTGCTTTTCTTTCTGCTTTATGGCACTGTGCATCCACAATATGAGATTAGAGAAGAAAAGGCAGTCTTCGTGTATAGACCTCATACAATACACCATACACCAGAAATCGCGCAAATTTATTTCACATACTGGAAATTAAAAATCTTCTCACTAAAATGTTAAAAATTATATGAAAAATTGGAATAGTATTTGTGACAGTTTATACAAGGAGTATCTAATTCATATTTCTTGATATTCTTGGGGATCACTAGTGTCAAAAATGCCCTTTAGGGGCTACCCATAAAGTTCACACACTTGATTTGGGCAATACTTGACACCCCCCCCCCCCCAACAGTACACTTTTCAAATGTATGGCTCCCCCCCCCATGAGCATAATACCATTAGAATAAAGAGTGTCCATGATTAGGACTTGATGTTTTGAACTTTAAGTGACACTCTACAAGGATTATTTGACTTGTTTCACTAGATATGTAGCCTATATTCAATTTTTATATCACCATAACTGAAAAGCCTATGTATGCTTCCTAGAATCTCCCTCCAGCTATGACCATGTTTCACAAGCTGGAGTCAGACCCCGAATTTCCACTCTCCAAGCGTGCCCATTAAGACCCCTTGGGGATAAGTTGATAAGTGTCTTCCTTGACCATAACTTTTTGTTCACATGGCAAAACACCTGTTGCTTGGTAAACACAACTGACCTTGACAAAATGGCCCAGACCAATGGTGCTGAAGATCTTGTCAATAGATGCATTCGATGGCAGTGTACAATTGAAAATATTGAAAGCTCTCTTCAGACGCTGTGGGATGTCATTACGACCTCCTCCGGGATGGATCATGGCTGCAATCATCTGAACATCCACCAGATTGGTAAACTCACCAGGTTTCTCCAAGTTGTAGAAACCTTTGTTCTCCATCATCTGACGTGTAATCTCATTGGTCACCTGCAGACAGGAAATAGCCGATGCAATCTCATTTTCCTGACTTCTTTGTTGTATGATATGGTGTTTTGAAAACGAGCATATGTTTTCCATCGAGATCTGAACAACATAATGTAAGCTAATTTTCCTGAATTAAAGGCCTTGTTTTTTTGTATGGTATTGTGTTTTGAAAACAAGCATATATTTTCACATCCTATCTGAATGGATACCTATGATAATTAATGACGATGAGATTTGGTAAATACTATTTTAATGAATGGATCTGAAGTGTAATATAACATAGCAGTTGATATTAATGATGATGTGTTCAAACTGTCACTTGTGGAAGTGTGATCTATGTTCAATGGAAACTACTCCTTCAGTAAAAGCTCAAGTTATCTAATGCAAGCAGTATGCATAAAGACACTTATGTAGTTAAAAATAAACCAAGAAATGTATTCCTGCAACACAAACACTTTCCCTCAGTTTACTGGCAAATGTATTTTTCATGTCAAACTGAACAATGATATGTAAGTTTTTACATAAATTATTATGTAAACTAAACTGTAATCTGAACTGAGAAAGACATTAAAAAACCTATGAAGTACTACCAGTGCAAATAGAAATAAAAGATTATTAAATCCCTTTTGCACTTTTCACAAAATAAAAATATCCAGTAGCAAACGAAAGCCTGGAATGATAACGGTGTGTGAATCTGACCTGGTCACCCCATTCATTGATCACTGGCATGTTGATGTCGTCCACAAACACTGTCATCTTCTTCCCTGCAGGTGGACCATAGGTAGTGCCCATTCTCTTGTCCACGTAACTCTCAATTGTGCGCTGAAAGAAACCACAATTGAGAGATTTCTGTCTATGCTTCCATGTCTTGTCAAATACACTGGCTGCTTGTACAACAGGTTTTTACTTCCCCTTTAAGCCTCACACCAATGAGAGATGATAAACAGCTAGTCCATGTTAAATGGTTTCATTTGATGTGTAATGTTGGTGTGACACTTGTGAGTGCTTGATATTAGCATGAAGATTGGCTGCTTGTACTGATTTAAATATGTAAACCTATTTGTTTACTCATAATATTATAGTTTGTGATGGATGGGTAGATGGATGGATGGATGGATGGGTGGATGGGTGGGTGGGTGGATAAATGGATGGATGGATGGAGGGAGGAAAGGAGGGGTGAACAGAGGCTGAAGTATCAATGGGCTGGTGGAATGTCTAACCTGGAACATCATGGGTGTACTAGCACTTGAGAAGTTGAAACTCTTGAAAAGTAGAGTTTCTGGGTCAAACTTGTTGCAGTAGCCCTGAACCATCACAGTCTTAGCTGTACCCTGAAAACCAACAAAATGGCAAGCAAATTATCAACAATGATAAAAAACAGCAAGACAGGAGACAAATGAATATATTTCATAAGACTTAACAGACAGTCTCTAAAGAAGATTTGCCTTGAAAATTGACAGTTTAGGAATAAATGTCAACTTACATTGGCTTCAAAAAAGAGAACAGTATTATGAACACTGTGTTATACTCTGGCCCTTCTGAAGAGAATAGTAATATTGTTGTTCTACCTGAATGTAAGGACATGTGAGACTGCATCCTGTGTGGCACTATCCTACTGAATGTAGTTAAGCAGTCTCCACATATTCGTTTTTCAAGTTTCCTTTCAGCATGCGAAAGGTCCTCGGTGAATGAATGTTTACAATAAGTTTTATTTTTATTTTTATGTTGTTTTTGTTTCAGAATTTATTTTAAAGTTTTTTTGTTTTTTTTCTTCTGTTTTTTCTGACATAGAGCTATGCAATATTATACAATCTTTTTGTTTTTGTTGCCACATTTCAGTTTTTAAGAAGAAGTGTGAAGTGTTGTGAGTTTTATCATTTCTCTTCATGTATCTTCAATTCTCTTTGGAGAATGATGCCTAGCATGTAAAAAGAAACAGGCAGATTCACCTGTTCACCAATCAGCAGGACAGCTTTGGCTTGCTTGGCGATGGTGTTGATAAGGAAGTCAGTTCTCACATTGTCTACATTGGGAACCAGAATAGATGTGTACTCTGGAGTGGTGTCAGCTGGGTACTCATATTCTGGGACCTGCAAAATGAAATAAAATATACAATATTTAAGGACTTCCTGATGTTTGGCACCAGTTCATGACTAAACCACAAACAGCACAAGCTTCAAAATTTTTATACAGATTACAACTGATACCCAAATGACAACGCAATCATTGATAATTATACCGCTACTGGGGCATCTTTTTGGAAAAACTATTTTTTTTATTCATTTTGTTCTCGCATATTGTTCACTTCAACCTTTTGCAGTTTCTATTTGAATACTCAGTGAATAATGCTCCATGTACCAAAGTGCACACATGTTGAACACTTTTTACTAATTCATGACTTCTACTATTTGGGCTTGAAAAGTATAGGCGAATCTGACAGGACACGGACAGTGAAATTGGTCATATAGCAACCACAGTGAAATAGGTCACATCGTGGGTACAGTGAAGTAGGTCACATGACAGAGACAGTGAAATAGGTCATATCACCAGGACAGTCAAGTAGGTCACATCACAGGGACAGCGAAGTAGGTCACGCTGACTTCACACCTACCCTGGTTTTCCAGTGTTCCCATTCCCCTGTTTCTCCAACCACATACTCATAAATTGTGTCATCACCCTCCAGAACGGGGAGTGGGAGTTCACAATTGGCCTGCAGCCAATCTTGCATCTGCAAAACAGATAGTACAAATGAGGACTTGAAAATGGAAATGTATCCATGAATTAGCCATTTATGGCCCATCAGTAAAGCAGTATCAAATACAATCTTCAGCTTCAAAATGATGAAAATTGAAGATGCCTCACTGTTATAAAGGTACAGATGAAAATCACAATAGCCTAACTTATTTTAAGAAAACACAGAAAAAAAATGTTCCATATCTCTCAAAAGCACAAACTTTGTCCTCAACACACTTTAAGTTTTGACTCCTCAAATAACATTAAGCCAGTGCAGGATATAAAATCTCTCAGAGATTTACAGTATATGGTTATTACAATTACTGGAGACACTAGTGAAAAAGTGTGTAAATTTTCTGTGCCATCTACTGTGTTACCATTTCTAGTAATCAATTCTTTATTATGATTTTTTCATTGTCTTCACGTCCCCACCTTTGTGTGTGTGTGTTTTTTTTCCTCATGAAAACCTTTTTTGAACCATTTTGTTCAAGTGTCTTTCTGCACTATCCCCTTTGTTAGCAGTTGTAAAAAGTTTCTTTTTTTCTTCATCTTCTCCTTCCTTCTTCCTCTCACCTTCTTTCTATCCTCCAACTCCAGAAGAGATCCCAGAGAAAACATAAGAGAGAAAACAATCAGTCTCCTTAGGTGATCATTGCCGATGTCCTTGTGGTCATCTCCTTTGGGGATCAGTCCCTCCAGCAAATCAATGGCTTGTCGGATGTAGTTGCACTCCAATACCTGAAAAACACAGTAAAGTCAGGAACTAGTGATGTTGTTACCAACAATCCAGATTTGAAATTCTCAAACTGAAGGGCTTAGTTCTATATATATTATGCTTAAATCACTAAAGGCTGAAGTTCAGATATTAAGCAAAAGATGCTCCTCGTGTGTTCTTTGCTCTGAAAAATTTCAGCTCTTTCAAAGTGCCTCATTCCAGAAATAACAGTCCTGGATTAATGCATTTTGCGCAGATGACAGTATATTTGCTAATCTTCATGCACTATTACAAGTTTCTCTTCAAGTCCAGGTGGACTCAGGCATGGCACAGAGCTAACCCTTTCAAAACTTCCCACCTATCTTCTATTAAGGAAGAATCAAATTTCAAGTGGAATTATATTTAGGATGACAAAAATGTCTGCTAAAGTATCTCTCTTTATCTCAATCCCATACTGCTTCACTTGAAATGTTACATGTAAGCTTTTGGTCACTCTCCAGTACCCTTCATTCCAGAATCATGACTCACTGATAAAATCTGAATTAATTAATATACTACGTTAATAGTATTCCTTTGTTCTGATAAAGCCACAAGGATTGATCAATCATCAAGTTTACCCAATTAGGACTGTGTCTATGAATTTACATTAAATTCATGTATAACAAATACACTCAATATACTTCTGAATATTATGTTTTTTTTCTTTTAATGAAGAGACAGAGATAATACTGCTTTATTTAAAGTTCTTTCACAAATCTGAACATTGGACAGCATCTTTTGTTCACAACAGACATTAAAAAATGCACAAGGCAGTAACCTCCATTTTCGGTTCCAGTGACTGTATGACAAAGAGGTACAGCTTGGGGAATACAGCTTCAAATGCTGTGTAAATGGCATCCTGTTGGCCTGGTGAACGTTTCAACAACCAGCCTGTACGTGAAAAACATACACCATGAAACATTCCAACTGTCACAAATTGACACATACTGATCAAAGCAAAAATGTTAAGATCAAAGCTTTTCAACAATGATCAAAATTTGAGATTAAAGGACATTCTTCCTGGATATACAAAATTTGGAATGCAAAGAAAATTTGCTGCATTTTCTTTCAATCATGAATAAGCATATTTCTTCCTATATAAAACCTACCTACTGTTAACTTTGGAAAATAAGAGTTTAATCAGCTTAAATGTGGGCCATATAAATACATGTAGAGCAAGTGATGCCAAAGTCGTAAATTTTCTAGAAAATACTTGAGTCAAACCATTTTTTTTTTATGCGTTTGCTATGAAATTAATTTTTTAGACCACAATGACACAGCTAAGACTACTTACCTCAGACTGAAAGTGAGTTACTGCAACAATTTTGTATGATTGTGATAGTTTCAAAATTTTTTTTCTCTCTCATTGGAAAACCTTACAGATCAGACAAATAAGTAAAGACATCTTGGTGTACCATTGTAGCTGCCACCTATTTGTGTTTAAGTCTTTGTTTTTGGAGGATTTCTGCCCTTAGCATTTACACCCATGTGATCTATTAAGTGCGTGTATCACATTTCAAATACTTTATATTATCATGTGCCATATAATTTCCAGCCTCAGTGACATGAAGAGATTATCTCCCATACCTTTGAGAATGGGGTCCCAATCCAGCACAGAACTAGACATGAAAACCATTCCATTCCTGGACACAGTGGCAGGGGAGGCATTGTCAATGTTGTGTACTTCAAAGATGATCTTGCAATTAGGGGCCATGGGAATACGGTCTCCATTGGCCAAGGTCAACGTCTTGTTGTCATCAAGGACAGAGTTCAGATTTTCAATCCAGATGGCATCTACGGGTCCATCCAGCACCAGCCATACGTGTTCACCCTGGTAGATAAAGTAACATTTTATAGGTAAAGTATTACAGTGTATCTTTATGGTTGTTTTGCATAGCTTAATGACAAGTTCCTTTCCAATGAACAAGGAAACAAATTTACACAAAAAATTCTTTTTCCGGATCAAAGAGTGAAAAAAAAAAAAAACGAAATGAAAAAAAATGAGAACAACAAAAAAGGCATGTCCTGGAAGCTTGAGACTACAGAAGATCAAAGTTTCATTCTGTAGATCTGTTGTGTTGTGGATTTTGCACATCACAATTCAGGTCTGATCTCTGTCTCAGTTAATTATTTCAAATTTATTGGAACTGATATTTCTCTCACCATTGATTTTGAACAATATGACTGAGACAAACACATAAGGAAACAATTCAAGGAAAGCACGCAGTAGGCTTACCTTCTTTGTTTTGTGTGTTCTCCTCCACAGAGTGGAAAAGATTCCGTCAGTCCAATCATTGGTTGCTACATCCAACCTTCCGAACATCTGTGGGGCTGTGATAGCTTTGGGATTCATCCTCATCTCTTTGTGTGGGGTGCCGCAGTCTGTCATAGCCTTCATTAAGGTGTGGATACAGCAAGTTTTCCCAGCGCCGCTGGGGCCAAGGGTCATCATGCCGTGACGTACACGCTGTGTCTCGTACAGCTGAATCAGCTTGAGGATCCATGGGTCATGGTTGATCAGACCAGCCTCTGTGACCTGGTGCAGACATTCACAAAGATGTTAAATATGATTGAAACCTTTCCAAAGAGCCACCATATCATTCATGGTTTCATTTTTCAATGATTTATACGAATTGAATGAAAAGACCCAATCCATGAGCACTAAGCTCATTTATTTTGTGCCAAAACTGACTGGATGAATATAATGAAAAAAATTAGTCATCATTTATTGCATGCACTCCCCTGGCTAAGTGAGGTAAATTGATGTTTTCTAATGAAATAATAAATCTTATTTGTAGCTGGAAAATGTTTTCCATGCAAACAAGCATGCACTATTCTTCTATCAGAGCTAGATGATTGAATGATGAATGGTTTACAGTACTACAGATCTATAAGGAATGAATGAAAGGATTCTTTGAAGAGATCCTTGTCTTCCTGGCAGATTCTGCTTTCTTTTGGAAGAAGAGAACAACAGAGTTAGCATACCTTCCTCTCGATGGCAGCCTCTATCTCAGGATAACCAGCTTTGTCTAAAGTCATGCCAGGGAACAAATCTTCAATAAGAGACATGAACAATGGCTCATCCTCATCTACCAGTTTGGATAAGTTCATGTCACGTAAGACTCTCATCACAATCATTGGCTCACCATCTTCTGGGTTGGCACGTTTGAAGGCTCCAAGAGTTCTCAACACTGACAGGATGTTGCGCAGACCAAAATCATAATGGACCTGTTGGAAAAATATAATCAAGTACAAACAATCCAGTCCTGACACTAAGGTCAATTTCAAAATACGATTTCCTTTCCTTAGAATATACTTGTGTGGAGCCATAGCTAAACCAGCTTTTATGCTCACGCATTGAGTAATTACAATGAACATGCTTCAATAGTTTTGTTAAATGAAACTTTGAGAAAAAAATCCCCAACTTAGAAAGGAAAACTCAGAAAAACATCATAACAACCAAACGTGGCAACAGTATGGCTTATTATTGTGAGTTCCTGTCCAAGATATGAAATATAACCAATAGGGAGGTAGCATATCATGAAGAAGTACGAGGATTCTATGACTCGTTACAATAAGTGTATGATTATAGAAACTGCTTTCTTCATTTCTTTAAGTTCTTATAGTTAACTGAAATAGTTCCTTGTCAAAATTTTATATTTACATCATTGTCTCACTTACTGATCTCTTTGTTCAGGAATTTGAAAAAAATATAAATTTATTACAGTATTTTCAACTGGTTCTTCTTCATAACAATCGAAGACAACTTTTATTGTCTATCAGGGAAGAATTTGTCTCATGGGAGACCGAGTAGTGCCATACCACAAAATGCAAGTAGTCAAGAGTTGTCATGGATACACAACAGCCAAATGGCCCACTGACCTGCTTTGACAGCTGTTCCTCACACAGTTTGTACAGGGTGAAGAATTTCTTGGCCAGTACAATATTCTGTAAGAAACCACAACTGGCAAGTTTCACACGGATGATGATAGCTCTGTCAGGCACCATCATAGCCACTGTGCGGAAGTTGATCTTCAGGTTTTCTGGCAATTCTTGACGGCCAGCATAACCAGGGTTCTGAAATAGTCATTGACATGTTACAAAACATTTAAGTAATTCTACATATTACATTTATGCTTTGTCCCCCACCTAATCCATATTTTTTAAGCAATTCAAGTCAAAACAAGTTCCAAAATACTATGTATTCTTCTATAAAGATTTTCTTGCATTTGAAAGTACAGATTGGGTATTTTCATTTAATGGACATAGTGATATTGATCTTCACAATGTCCACTAACATGGCCAGGTTGTGAAAAAATTCTTACTGTAAAATCTCACCATTAACTTCATTCATATTGACTCAGCCAAAATAGAAGTTTTCGTAACTTCATCAGCATGACCAAAACATACTGTGTGCATTGGACAAAAATATTGTTCCAGTACTATGTTATTCTATATCCACTTCAAACAAATATTAACATTAGGCCATAATTTGGCATAACAAAATCTATTCCTTATTCCCACAAAAATTGATGAAGTTATCTCATATCTGGGAGCAGATTTTAAAGCATTAAAAATTTGATCTAATACTCTGTACACTTTAACTACAAAACTTTACATGCGCTTTTCTCAAAACAGGCTAAAATGGGGATAGAATAAAGCAGTACTGAGGATGAAATGTTTGAGTACTGTATGATGTGCATTCATACCATGGTCAAGAAGAGACCAAATTCAGGATCAAGATCCACGTTGTCACCATCAGTGAAGATGAACTGAGTCTTTCTCTCCTTCTTACACTGCAGGACAATGGCAATTTGCTGGGCAGCCACTGACAAGACAGGCAACTCAATACGGTTGAACTCATCAAAGCAACCCCAGGAGCCAGACTGTGCCAAACCTGATGAGAATAAGTATTTAATTTCCTCTTATGCTATTTTAAAAAAATCAGCAGCGAGATAAAGTATTTCACACAAGAGTCTCTAGCTAGCAAAGCTTCATGGCACAGCTATACTTTTCCTTTAAATTTATATTTCAATCTTTATCTCCAAACTCTGCTGAAGGGGTATTAATTGTTGGAACAAAAATGAGAGTGAAGGGAAATCTCTACCTATAATTTACAAAATGTTGGCTAAGAATACAATCAAAAGTGACTATAAGTCTCATAAAATCAGACAGAAATAGTTCTGTCTTTTCCTTTTTATCTCAGGAAACTTGCACTGTTCCTTACTATGATGATCTAATAAGTGCCCATTTTGCTGTTAAATTACCTCTCATTATATGAGTTGTTTTAATAGGTCACTAACCTTTGTAGATACGGCCAAGACCTCTGTAGTCCATTTGATCTGAGCAGTTAAAGACGACCACGTATTTACCCAGACACCGGCCCATGTCTTTGGTTGTCTCAGTTTTACCTGTACCAGCTGGACCAGCTGGCGCTCCCCCAAGCGCCATGCCCAGGGCCTGGGCCAGTGTGATGTAGCATCTGAAAAATTGACAGACATCTCATACAATGTCATAAAAAAAAATGTTCTAAAGAGATAAAATGGCACCATTTAATTTAAAAGCATTTTTACACAGATGCCAGAGAAATCATAAATCACCTTTGCAAGCCATAGTGTGTTTTAGTATTTCTGTCTTGTTTTTTTCTTTCTGTTTTAAACCTTAAGACAGTTTTACAATTCACAGATTTTCATTGTTAGTAGTAAAACCCAGTACAAATACATTTAGTGGAAAGCCGTTTCTCCAAGACTTGGAATCAGCAATGACAAAAGGTTTATGAGCTACATGAATAGTAAAAAAAAAAAAATCCCTAAGGGTGCCATCTTCTATGAGAGATATTTCTCTTTCTAAAAACAAAAGATTTTATGACTAAATGCCGAAAAGAAACATCATTCTAACTGACCTGTCAGTCAGCGGTGTGATGACCAATCGGTCAGTACAGCCCAAAAATTCCATCATATAGGTGAAATCTACATCAGTGATAGAAATTGTACAAGCGTCTGTGTCCTCCTTGTAGTAAAACCTGGACTGCTTCAACCATTCAAAGTCATTGACTGACTTCACATGCATGCGCACCTGAATTGGGTGAAAAACAGTAGAGGAACTTATTGACAATGTCTTCTGAAAACCAAAAAGACCAGAATGTGAAAACAGAAACAGTCATCTTGTACTAAAATATTCTCTTGCAGTAACATTGAATTTGCTGTGCATTTTCATGAAATATTATCATGCTAAAAATTAACTTAGCTACAGAAATACATAATGTGAAGTCTGTAATCTGATTCCAAACAATAATCAATAATTCTTTTTTTTAAATCCATGATTGTATACCATCAGAAGTAAGATATCAGATCTACGAAATAGCTAACTTGTAAGAGTATCATGCAATTTTATATCAGTAAATCAACCAACTAACCATCCACTCTATCAACAATCCATCCAACCAACCCAATATTCCTTCATGCAACCACACTCTTATAATCATTTGCTGACAAATAATAAAACAATTCAGATTTCTTGTTAATCCCCTCTCAAATTATACAGATCATCATTAGCAATAAACAGAAAGTTGCTGTGCTCAGAAGCCTGGCAAATGAAAAGTCTTTTATAATCATTGACTGTCAAATAACTCAAATAAATCAGGTTTATTGTTCGCCATTATAAATGAAAAGTTGTTCTGCTTAGAAATCTGGCAAATGTAGGTGCTCTCACTGACCAGGTCATCAAAGATGTCTTTCTGGTGGACGTGGATGGTAATGAGCGTCTCATACTTGGTCCTCTCCATCTTTGTCAAGTCTTTGGTAGTCTGGTCAATCAGGAGATTCAACATCTCCAAGAATTTTTGGTTGGTGTTGGCCATGATCTTCTTGTCAGTACGAGCATTGTTCAGGGCTTCTTCGGAGTCACGGGTCCAGATCATCTGAATACCCAGCAAGCCCACCTAGATAGAGAATTTGAGACATGCTTGAATGGTGTGTATGATGTAAACATTACCTGGTTGTCATAAAAAATAAAATAAAAATAACACAGAAAATCTGTGGGGTTACAGTAAGGCTTGAAACAAAGTTAAAACATGTTAAAACAAGGATAAAAAGTTATAAATTGCAAAGCTTCCCCTAGACACAAACAAGAAATAAAGAATATCATAAATTCCAAAAGAATTAGAAATGGGAGAAAGGAAAAAACATTTTGAACAATAGGTCCTTCTTCAGATAAAAAAAAAAATTTAACAGATAAAGCTATCTAAAAGCAATAAATAAATGCATAACAGCTACAAAATTCAAGATTCTAAATTAAACTCCAGTATTCATATAAGTGTTATTGATGGATAATATCTAATGCTGTTGGTGCATAAGATTTTAATGACTACCTGTGAAGGAAAAGTGTTTTCAAACTCAAGCAGGTTGAAACCTTGATCCTGTATAGTGACAGCGGCCATTCTGATGATGCTATGCATAGAACGACGACCAATGCGTAGAAGGTCTCCAAGCCAGGTCTCTACATTACCCTGACAACAAGACAGCATTCCAATGTATTACTGAACAATTGAAGTAAAAGGAAGATCTTTGACAAATAGGAGCCAAACATTTAAGGGGGGGGGGGGGGGTTGGTCCTGAAATCGAAATTAGGCTTCAAAATATCGATATCGCGATTTTGTACTTTTCAGTTAGTTTATCCATTTAGGAACACTGTTTTACTAACCAATTGTCAATTTTGAATGTTTATAACCCCGAAATATGCCTTTTAGTGAGGTGGGAGGTCAAGAAAAAGGCACAAGAATCATGCCATTGGGCCACAAAATTAGCTCTAAATAACATCTTAGTGTCGCTATCAAAACCCCTACTCCTCCGTACACATCTGTCATAAGCCTTTGGTAGTTTGGAAATCATTGTCGAGGCCCAGCACACCAGTAATTATGACTTTACCCATGTGTAACACGTTTCAATAACATTTTTATTGAAAAAAACTTTCAAATGCGATTTTCTCGAAATTGCACTTTTGATCAGTGATTTGTGAACTAGTTTTTTATTTATTGACCAATTGGTATAAAATTTGGCTAACAACATGTTTGAACAAATAAAAAAATTCATACAGAAGGAAATTTGTTTAACTTTTTCATTTTTTTTTTGGTTGCATTTTTTTGTGATAGAAAATAAGAAAAAATGGAATTCTGCTACATACCATTTTCAAAAATTTATAACAAAAGATCTGTCAGAGATATCAAAATTCCCTTCTGCATAAAGTTTTTAATTGGACTGAATAAGACATAAGAGAAGTTTCAAATAAATCCAGTAAAATTTGGCGAAGCCTATCTATATTGGATTTGGTACTTTTTGGGGACTCAAAATCCAAGATGGCGGCGCTTCCATGGCAACCATATGACAAACAAATTTTTTTACATTTTTTTTCTGCTAATTCAGACATCCTGAATTCGATTATAATAGTTAAAATTGACTATTTCTCATAACAACAAAAATCGCCTTCAGGACCCGCAGCCCCCCTAAACACATTGTGTGCAGGATAACACTAAAATAAAAATACCTAATGTTAAGGATCTGATGGATGGAAAGTTATATAAATAAATGATTGACGAAAAGCTGGGTGGACAAGTGGGCAAAACAAAACAGATAGATGACTAAATGGCTAGATGCAGGGCTGAGCAGGAAAGGACAGATGGAAAGAACAGCAGTTGGCAGGCTGGTAGAATAAAGAAAGGATGGATACATACACAAATATGAGGAGAGAGAGACAGGGGGGGGGGGGGGACCAGGGAAAATGAAACCTGGGAAACAGTAAGATATGTCTCTGGATTGTTCAAGACCTACCTGCGCCATGACAGCCTCATCCAAATCCACTTTCTCACCCTCCTGTGAGTTAAGGGCCAGAATTTTGTCGTAGACTTTCTCATCAAAGGTGACAAGTCTAGTGTTGTCAAACACACTCAGTAAGTGGTTCTGAAAACACAATCAAAATCATGCATGGTTTAAAATACAAATGACATGATTTATGAGTGATGTATTTGTGGCAATATAAAACATGTCTCCTGGTCATGCTATTTCAAAAAAATGTTTCTGCTAGAAAAATCTGCATTTAGAAATGCTGTTGTAATAAACACCTGACTTCATTTACAAACAATGAAATTAATTATCTAGTTCCCACTGCAACACAAAAACTGGTTTGACTGTGAACAGACTCATATAAAAAATTTGTATAGACGAGATCCTCTGTATGTGATAGAATTCATTTTAGCAGTAGCTTGCATAAAATTATGTTAATTTCCCTGATCCCCATGTCACAGTCCCATCTTCCAGCAAAACTGTTTTGATCTTGAGCTGTATTAAAGATACACAACTTAATACTATGACCAACAAAAACATTGGACAAATCTTCACAGCCAATTTGTCTTGAGGACAGAGAGGCACAACTCATATCGCGACTTTAGTTCTTGTTTGTTCAATCTCCATTTTTTGCATGACTGAGACATTCGACTTTAAATATTTGCGGCTTTCGGTATTATGAGCAGCAGTTAGAATAAATTGGACCTGTGAAACAGCTTGATATATGCCATAACGCAACTTTAAACACGTGTCAAAGTGTGCATTTGCTATATATATCTCTTCTACATACTAAAAGATCTCCAATTTTGGAAAATGGAGATGGAAAAAAACAAGAACTACAGTCAAGACATTCAAGAGATTAATTTTTAATTGTCAAATGAGAAAATCAAAATGATACCTGAATGGTATGTGAGTCACTAGCTTGACCAAGGATCTCAAGAAGAGCTGGGTCAGAGACAAAGAAGAATCTCGGGAAGAGGAGTCGTTTCTTCTCCAGGTAGCCAGTCAGTGACTTCTGACAGATCTCCAGCTGTTCCAGCAAATGAGGCAACAGTTGACTGAGGGTGTCATCCCCTACACAGCACATGACGACATTGGGGTTCTCATGTGCCCTCTGCATGATCTTCTGCCATGACTTGTCAATGTTGCTAAACCTTTTGGCTTCCTAGAGAGTTGGCAGGGGAATGACGAGCAAGAATATTAGCAACTTTATGTACAATCAAGCATAAGCCATTTTGATTCTACAAGTAGCACAATAAATAAAAATGTTAAGACGCCAAAGATTGGGCCAAACTATTCCTGTCCATGACATATGAAGCTTCCAATATTATGGAAACACAACACATGTTCCTCTATGAAATATCTATTTTCAGCTTACTTTGAACGCAATCTCTAAATTTGCTTTAAATGTTCAAGTGTAAGCACACACATATCATGCCAAAATAAAACTGAATGTATCTCTATATATATATCATATAACAAATAGAATTTAAGCTTTTGACATTGTTTCTATAATTCTGTATCTAATATTATCAAGCTGCTGCACTTGACATAATGCAAATCTTTCACTTAAGGTATAAAACAATGTGACCTGCCCACTCAAAGCAAAGACAGAGATGTACCAAATCTTTTATGTGTTTGACTCTGTCCCTGTTTTGAGGAGGGAAGACATACATAACTAGGACATATCAACTTGATGAATAAAGTAAGTGAAGAAAAATATCAGAAGTTTACCTAATGAATCATCAAAATAGGTATGTTCGAATAGATTGTTAATTATAGCCAAAATAGCTCTGGGGTTCCTCTATTTTGTCATTTTCTTGTCACTTCATTCAACCCCAACAACAAATGTGGCTCTTCTCTGAATCTTTATTTCCTGCAATTTTCATTCTCAAATGTCTTACATGTTGATTTCCCCATACATTAAACAGATTGGAGAAATCTTATCTAATGACAACATGTTACAATGAATTTCCTTTTTCATTTTTTTCATAAAGGGAATCACAAAACAATTCAAACAATGTTTCCCACTGAAATATAAACACAATTCAACTTGAAACATGAGAAATATGTAACAAATGCTGGGAAAAGTTTGAATGTCACTCCAATCTTGCCAGACAAAATAAAATTTCCCACATGCTTACAGGACATAGAAAAACTGATGTCACTGTCTCACAGCTGTCATTCTTTCAATATTTAAGTTCGGTACTAACTGTATGCCATAGACGTTCCCAGAGATAACCATCACATTACAGGAAACATTACATAAGCCTGAGGGACATTAATGATACATTCACATCACACTGTAAACAGAGAACCAGTGACATACAACTGGGACACAATAATCTTCCTTTTCAGTTTTATACCTATCATATGTGACTAAATTATGAGTCGAAGACTAATGTGAATAAATATTATATTCCTACCACGCTGTCGTTTTTCTTGCAGACAATTTTAAATCCAAAGGAGTTTATATTTTTATTCTGGTTATATCCGGTGAGCACTACCCAGTTTTTGGGGAATAACATTTCTAGAGGTGAACTATTATGAAACAAATATAATTCAGTGAGGCATGGGTGTACAGCTCTTGTATGACAACAAAATTGACAATTTCAATGTTCACGGACAGCTTTTACCCGATTTTAACTTGAAGTGAAACATTTCTAGAAGCAAGTGAACTACTGATATAATAATATAGCACTCTGTGATCACCATGACAAGCTTTATGTCATCAAGCCAACAAGTCACTCATTGCTTGGCTATCTTCATCATAAAAAAAAACAACAGAACAACAAATTCAGCCCAAAACATGTGAAAATTCCACCCCATAATAAACCAAATAATATTTCAGCACGAAGGCCAGAAAATCAAGCACATAAAATTGGCAGTGGTATAGAGAAGCAAACACACTGGCTGGTATGAAATAATCATACTCTTTAAACAAATGCTACTTCTTTCAGTTCTAATATCATTTATGAATATTCAGTGAAAGCATCTTTTTACCTATCATAAAAACCACAGAAAAACTGTGGGGTCGCAGCAGTCTGTCTTCTCTTTAGTATGCTTTGTATTGTTTGGGTTTTATTTCTCACGCGAGGTTTTGCAACATACAACCTTTTCTTTTTGCCCAATTTTGACTGATCTTTTTACCTAGTAGAGTAAACTGCTCAACAAATCAGGCTGACTACCTGTATTCTGAATTTGCATTTCATTGATTGTCTCATCCTTTTTTGTTTTTTCAACATTCTCTGTTCATAAATCCATTTCAAGGTTCACTGACATCCCTGTGAATTCAGCTTCTTATTGGTATTTTGGGCATCTGAATGTCCGGACCATTTTATGTTGCTAAAAAATCAAGTGCAGATCAGATTTTTGAAAAAAAACCCATTAACTATCAACATCCGTCTCCGAAGAAATCAGTCCAACTGAGAATCTAAGGTTTTGTGCAAAACAATGAGGGTGAAGCTCTAAATAAAAGGCTTAACAGAGGATTGGGGGATGGAGGGGAGTGCACACAAAGACACCAGACAGAACTGAAGGGTAGGAGAAAATACCCGGATTAGAAACTTTCATCATCTTCTTATCTCGAATGTTTTCTTCTGCACATTAAGTATGCAAGCATCATCTGCAGTCAGAACTTAACAAACTTAAAACTGATTGTAACTGTTCATATAACATACCTTTCTCCATGGCTTTTGAGAACATATTTAAAACAAAGTGAATGGGTGGTAATTTGTGTATGTTTCACACACAAAGAAAGTAAAAAATTAAGTTGTTTGCAGAATCTGAATAACGCTTTCCCAAGTTACATTAACTGTCTTAGCATTATTACATTTATTTATATTGTTAGTATCCCTTTGATTTAAGGCACATCCATAAACCACTGAAATTTATATAACTACAAACAAACAAAAATTACAACAGCTCATCAATTTAACTGACAGTAACAAAATTTTAAGCAAAAAAAAAAAAAAGATGGGAGCTTTGAAACTTTACTCTCAACTCTCATTTTAAGATTGTCAAGTATTTATAATGATACTAACTTTCAGCACAGGTAAGTTTACATGTAAATGTGATCTCTATATCATTTGAAAGCTGGCTGTGATAACATAAATATCACCTACCTCATCCCACCACTTTTATTTCCACCACAAATCAGCCAAAAATTTTACAAGCATTCATTTAATTACTATTAGCCAGAGTCTTGAACAGTGTAGAATTTATTCAAACTAATAATAAATATCAACCTAGACTGTTATAGATTTGCGTTTCACAGTAAGCATGTCTAGTTTCTAAAAAAAAAATCTACGTCACAAGTTTAATCACTGTTTTATTCCCATACAGGAGAGTCACTGAATTCATTAATATTTCCCAATCTACAGATTTAAGGCATTTCATTTATGTTTCCTTGACGAATCAGAATTTCAGAATGTCAACATTTCTGACCCATTTATAAGTTAAGTAGGCTGTGGTGCAGTTTTTCAATAAGAAGCAAAATTATATTTTAGTCAAGCAGTGGTTAAAAAATTTTACAAAAACATTTTTAAAACCAGGACAAAAACCATAATTATTGGTGATCCTACAACTCAAAGTGAAATTGAATAGTAGGAGGCAGTAGGAGAAGAAAGGCTTCTTAAAATTTCCTGAGAGTTTTCCCATATAGAGCAAAGAAATGAAAACTGAAAACTGTAAAAGAAGCACATTTTGTGTTTTTTACAATCATTCAGCGACAATGGCACTTGTTCATGTCACCATTGTGAGCAGGGTCAAGTTAGAATTTTTCTTAGGCAATCTGATATGTCAGAGCTACTATCTTCTGTTGCAAAAATAGAGTAACAGTATTTTCTTGACAAAGACTGAATTTCCCAATGTACAATGGGTACTAAAACTAATCTTCAAAATAATGACATTTAGCTGTTTTCCAATCTTTCTATGTTTTTCTGTAAATTTTTTTTTTTTTTTTGGACTTAGCCATAACTTTTTGGAAACAAGGTGAAACTCAAAATAATTCCTCAAACCTGAAAAATGATAAAAAATGAAAACCGAGAGAACAAATCCTGCTATGTTTCAACTTTGAGTTGCAAAACCACATACAGAATTTGAACTGTCCAGGTTTTTTGACAATTAGGGTTTAACACACAACTTGTTATATTGTTGTTTTTTTTTTTGTTTCTGTTTACATAGTTTCTCAAAAAAACAAAAAAAAGAATTAAATCACTGAAAGATCAGGTGGATCACACAAGCAAACCTATTCCCCCTCTGCATCATACCTGGGGCAGTTGTTTTGCAATGTCACCACCCACAAAGACAGCCTCCAGGTAGATCCACAAGTTCTGCACAATCAGCCAGTTCTCAATGATTTCTGTGGTGCCTGTCAACTTCTGTACCCATTCTTGAATCTTAGGTTTAAAAGGAGCATTGTACCTGTTGAAAAGTAAGCAAATCTTTTTGTTCACAAGACGGATGTACACAAACAGGGAGCAGATCACTGAAAAATAAGGAGATGTGAATAATCCAAGAACAACTGAAATATTCCTATCTTCAAGACGTCAAAAAGCAGATTATAATTATTTTCAACTGCTTTGCTGCCTACAGCCTGGACAAAGGCATACAATTTACAGAAAAGCGAACAAACAAAAAGAAGGTAAGATCTATATTGGACACTTTCATTTCATTGTGAAAAACAAGATCTTGGAAGATCCCAAAAGTAATTATTCTGCAAAATGAAAAACTTAATTCAATAAGCAATCAAATCAAATTCTGGAAGCTTTGTATCTTTTCATCTTAAGATTAACATGTATTTAATTACATAATAAGGTGATTTTTTTTTTTAATGATCTCTTTAAAGTCATTAAAAATAGAAGTTCAACGACTGTATGATTTAGAGTTGTAAAGCTTGCAGGTGGGCTCAAACCACAAACCTGTTACTGAGCAGGGCTCCCAACACCATCAAGCTGTCTTCCATTAGAGCCACAGTTTCTGAGGTGGTATCACCTGTAGAGATCAGACAAATACACGTTAGCTCAGCTCACGGCTAAATCTGTGCAATGTTTGTGCTGAATGAACAGCCTTTTGGACTGAGGCCTTCTCTACCACTTTTTACATCACCATCATCATAATAAATGATACCAACGGCGGCTGCAGTAGTAACTCATTGAGAAAAGAAGAAAAAAAAGAAGTAGAAATAGTTGCCATGGTGGCTATAGTAATAATGATGAAAAAATTATAATCGTGTGCTTAAAAATGACAATATTTTTAAAAGTAATGATAATTACAAGAGGTACTGCAAATAAAGAATGGAAAATCCCCTGGATTAGACAACATACCAGGTGAACTCCTGAAACATACCAGCGAATCAGGAATAAAAGCACTCCACCAAATGATATGCAAAATTTGGCAGACAAATGAATGGCCAACAGACTGGAAGCTACAAGAATTCATCATGCTATACAAAAGAGGCAATGTCAAAGACTGTGGAAATTATAGAACCATCGCCCTCATCAGTCACACCAGCAAAATCCTGCTCATCATCATACTCAACAGAATGAAATCTAAGGTAGAAGAGGAACTATCAGAATGTCAAGCTGGTTACAGGACCAACAGAGGAACCACTGACATGCTCTTCATACTACAAATAATGATTGAACAGATAAGAAGCAATGGAAACGAAGCCTTCATCACGTTCATAGACTACAGCAAAGCGTTCGACAGCGTTAGGCACCATCACCTGTTCGATATAATGATTAAGATGGGATTCCCGAAACACCTTGTGACCCTCATCGCTGCACTATACCACGAACAAAAGGCAACGATTAGATGGAACAATGAGAACTGTCCATATTTCAACATCGAGAAAGGAGTCAGACAGGGTTGCATACTTTCACCTCATCTTTTCAATATTTATACTGAGCAGATCATGAGAAACGCAGACATAGAAGATATGGGAATAAAGATCGGAGGCCGAAACATCACAAACCTTCGCTACGCTGATGACACAGCTCTTATGTCAGATAACATCACCAGCATGAAAAGAGTGTTGCACAGAGTGGATGAAGCGGGCAAGACAGCAGGCCTACACCTAAATGCTAAGAAAACGAAAGTCATGCATACTGGAACAGGGCACCATGAACACCAGGAGATACTAGTAAACAAAACAGCACTAGAAAAAGTGACTGATTTCAAATACCTAGGATCACATAAATCGCAAGATGGAAGCTGCTCAAAGGACATAAAAACAAGGATAGGAATGGCAAAACACAAAATGGTTCAACTAAACAACATTTGGAAGGATAGAGGCACACCAACGGACCTCAAAGTGAACATACTTAAGTGCTTGATCTGGCCAGTCCTACTATATGGTTGTGAAGCCTGGACACTCAAAAAGGCAGACATAACAAGATTGGAGGCAGCTGAAATGTGGCTTTACAGAAGGCTACTCAGAATAAGTTGGACAGAAAGGAGAACAAATACAAGCATCTTAGAACAGCTTGGCACCACCAGAAGAATAACACCTGAAATAAATAAAAGAAGACTTGCATACATCGGCCACGCGGCCCAAAACAAAAGCACGGCCCTTATGATATCAATCCTTCAAGGAAAGACAGAAACAAAGAGAAAACAAGGAAGACCACCCATTACATATCACGATAACATCAAGAAAGTCAGCCAGCTGGAAATAAGTGAACTAACTAGGAAAGCTAAGGACAGGATTGGGTGGAGGAGATTTTGTCGTGACATCCACTGTAGCAGCTAACATCGATGACGATGAAGCCGACAGGTGACAGGTGACTGCTATGTGGACACTTCTAAACCCTTTTCTTACAGGTAATAGTAACTTACAACAGAATTCAGTATCAATATGTCTGCTCACTTTGAAGTAATTTTTCACCTGTACTCTGAAATTTCCTGTTTCAAGAACACAAGTTTCCACTTTGTACTGTGAAATAAAACAGTGATATCTAAAGCCTGTCTACCTTTCAACAGCAGCTCTCCACGGGTCTTGAAGTTGCCAAATTGGAATGCTTGGGCACTCCAGTCATTTATCACTTGTTTGAGTTTGGCCTCTATATCTTTCTCTTTCACAGCGGAGATGCAGACATCCTGGCAAATGAGGACCAATACTGCAGTGAATATTTCTGCTCTTTTTTGTTATTTTCTGCTTCCTCTGCTATTCTCATTCCTCTTGTGTAATCATAAGCTATTATGTTTATTTTTAATGTTCACCTGCCCTCTTTTACCAACATATCAGTCTGCCTTTGCATTCCACATTTTCACTTTTACATCACTCTCCCTCATTCTCATTCTCTCTTTCTCACTCCTTCTGCTCACTGTTCCTTTTTTTCCACTTGAAAGTCAAAGTTTTTTGCGTTTTTTTAATCCATCAGCAATAAATGAACTAAATGTTCAATTATGAGAAACATGGAATATAATAATAAAATTTTTTATAAATTCACTAGAATATATTGCAGCTCATTTCCCATGTGGTGATATATTATTAACACGTCTACAAATAATCTTCTTTTCCTGCATTCCAAGTTTCCTTGACTACATTCTGTTACTCACTTCAATATCCTCCTTGTACTGTAAGAGTGGAGCCTTCATCAAGTCCCTAAGTAAGAAACCTTCAGATTCCACATCAAAGGAGTGGCCAGTTATTTGTGCAATCCTCTCCCAATGACGCTGTTGCATTGCCTTGTTGGCCATCATTTCCAGGAGGGGACAGGTTTCATTGAAGTCATCAATTGTTTTACGCAAGTCCTCATAAGCCTGCCATTCTTTCAATGCCTTAGGTAACTTGCGGCATCTAAAAATGGTAAACAATTATATTGTAAATTAAATGCCAGCTGTTTTCAACCAGATGACTAATGTTAATGTCACACTGAAAACTTGTTATCCGATATCATATTATCACATATTACTTGTCAGCTATACCTGCTTGCCCATTTTCAATCCACTACACTTAAACATTTTATTTTGCAATATGAACATTCTGATACACGTTCCAGCATGTGTAATGAAGATATTATGAGTGAGAGAATGGGCCTATGGTTTCTGACATGTTGGAAAATTACACTCATATCCCAATAGTAAACACTGATGTTGCATGAAAGTTTAAGAGAATAGTAAATCATAAAGGACAAAAAAACATGAAAAGATATATGGAAAAGCTGTACAATCAATAAAGAAATAAATGAGAGAAGATCACTGTGTGTGCTTCGCTATGAAACTGACCTATTCTGAAAGTCCAGAAGTTCTGCATTGATCTTTTCGATATCAATATCTGACCAAGGGATGTCATAGTAGCCATTGACATTCTCCAGAACAGCATTGTAGAGTTGGTACAGCTTCTGCAGCAAGTTCAGCTCTTTCTTGATACGCATCAAATCTGGATACTCAGTAACACTCAAGCCAAATAGTTCCTCACCACCAGAGTAGGTCACATACTTACGCCATAACTCATCAAACTTGGCCTGGTAAATGTTGAGTCGATCGGAGGCTTCCCTTGGTGGGATACCATCCTCCATTGGTCCGCTGATGGCAGATACAAGCAGGCATAATGAAATAGATATGATTTTTTTTTTTCTTGCACTTTATTTTTAGAAAGTTAAGGTCAAAAACAATTTCAAATTACACCTGTCTGTGCTTCATAAGATCAATTCAATCCAAAAATCTAAAATATATGTAGATTTTGTGGATGTTCTGAAACAAGTAGGTTATATGCCCATCACTAAACTTTCTCAACCAGTGTAAATTTGATCATCCTAACCAAAGAATTTACCTAAAAATGCTACAAAAACTGATAAATATTTCCACATTTTGGTTATGCACATTCTCAGGCATGATCCTTTCCAGATATGTTATATTGTTAAATCATTCAGTACTTTATTAACCCTTTGAACACTGATCCCCCTGTCCTTATGAACCCCTGTCCCTGGTCCCCCAGTCCAAAACTGCCATTTTCATAGATGGTAATATAATGATGGAAACACACAACAAACACAACATTGATGGATAGGGAGCAAATGTGAGTATTAAAGAATGTTTTTCTTATCTTTTATCTCCAGTATTGGGCCTTGGTATGCCAGTCGGTCCAGCATGTTGAGCCCCGCTTGATACATAAAAAAATTTTGCATTCTGTGCATTCATCACGAAAATTTCACAAAAAACCTCTCCAAACTACGCGCCGGCTTCTAGTTTCTCTTTGTTGACAACTGGGAATAAAAAATAGTGGCCAAACGCAACTTTTGATGGCGTAAGAGCACAAATATGCGGTGTCACCCTTCTAACTGCTGTACAGGTCAATAGTGCATATATCGCCATAGAATTTGACCGGTGTACAGGGCAATAGTGTTCAAAGGGTTAAAGTATTTTCATCAAAAGTACCATTGCAGCTGAAAAACATTCTTCATGTTACAAGAATATCATCTTTCACAGCTCTCAACCTTAGCCTAGTTTTGAATATCATTGTTTACATCATTTTGACTTATAAATTGTTATAAAGCCCACAAACTATAGCATCTGAAATATTTTTACTTACAAGTGTCATAAAGGCATACAATTTCTTGTTGAGTTTTTTGCTATACTTACAAAGTGTCATGAGAAGCCAAAATTATAGTATTTGAAATGTTTTACTCAAAATGGATCATAAGGGCAAACAAATTCTTATTGAGTTTTTGTTGTACTTACACGGTGTCATAAGATGCCACAATTACAGCCTCTGAAGTATATGTTACTTGCTATGTGTTGTAAGGACATAATGATGAATTCTTGTTGAGTCTTTGCTGTACTTACGAAGTGTAATAACATGCCACAATTACGATATGTCTAGTTGTTTATAAAACATTGTATCATAAAGGCATTCAAATTCTCGCTCTGTTTTTATTGTACTGTTAAAGTGCTATAGGAGGTTACAGTCACAGTATTTAAACTGTTTTACTTATGATAAGTCATTCTCTGCTTGAGTGTTACTTACCATATGTCAAAATAACATACAGCTCCTCTGTTTGAGTATTTCACTTATAATGTGTCCTAATCACCCATATAAATAATTATTCCCTATTTGAATGTCCTACTTATAAAAATGTCACAAGAGCATTACAAATTCCCTGTTTGCAGGTTTGTTTTACTTACGATGTGTCATAGGAGCCCACGAACTCATTGTTGTCAAGCTGAAATTGTTGCACTCCTGCCAGAAGATCAGACTTGAATGTTGGCTGAATCTCCAGCAAGTGTACCTGAATGGCTGTTGACTGCAGGAAAAAAAAAAAAAATAACTGTTAGTCTTTCTTTCTCTCTTTGTTTAGACTTCAAAAATGTCAGTTTATTGTTTTGGGTTTTTCTTTTTGAAAACTTACATTGCTACTTCTCATGAATAATAAAGGGCAGCAGATAAATTTCTAGAAATATGTTTCATCAGGATATGATTAGAAAACTGTGTGATAACATAATGATAGCAACATTGGGGGAAGGACACAATTCAGCGATAGGCATCAATGCTCTATCATCATACTAAAAGTGGCTGCTTAAACTTCAAAATTTAAGTTTCTTCATGTTTCAAAACTCTGCAGCCCCTATCTCTCATGCAACGTTATTACAGACATACTGAGATACATATACATGCATATATCCATATGAAATAATCTGTTCTTCATTCGAACAGATAGTTTCTTTAAGCTTTCCTTCTCTGATCACATAATAATTTTTAACTAAGAATACTGCATAATTGAGATGTTTAAAGATGGGAGGATATTAAGCCTTTTATAAATAAAAGTATTTTCTTTAGCCCATAAAATAATGAATGATTAATGAAAGAATAATGAAAGAGAGCACAGACATGAAAGATATAGTGGCAGCTGTCATTGTTGACAAATATAAACATGCAATGTGCAGTGAATGATTAAAAATATTAACCATAATTATTTCAATATGAAACTGCTGTTTCTCAAAGAAACTATCTCAGTAATATATAAAGAGCGGATTAGTGACATATAATTCACAATGCAGAAAAATTCCTCAGTTATTTCATATCCTAGAAATGATTAATTCAAGCTACTGCAAATTCCACACAATGCCTGCCAAGAATCGTTTAACCAAAAGTACCTATTCATATAGAGAATCTTAGGTCTTTAATACCCATTCAAAGAAAAATCAGAGGACATTCTAAGACTAGCGATGTTATCATGGGATACAGTAAGAATTACAAGTTCTATTTTATTCGCCCCCCCCCCCCCCCCCCTCCTCCAAAAGACTGGCGTTTCTGTCTACATGGAAAACACAACAGGGCACATAACTAATTTTTTGGTGTTCATCATAACACCAGAATTAGAATTGTTCAACATTCAGCTCTTCATTTACAGCTTATCTTAACTCAGGGACCTTTCAATGTTGCTAAAGTACATTAATGGTGAAAGAAATATAAAATCTTGAGAAAAAGAGGTGAAATAATTATGGTTCCTATTCCATAATAATCGCTTAAAATAAATAAATAAATGAATGAGCATTCAAAATAAAACCAGTCTTTCAGTTATCAAATTTATCCCTCCCAGATTTCTGCAAGAGTCAGTTTCTGTTTTCATACACATTTTCAGGGTGTCACAAAACTGTATGTGTAAGAGCGTGATATAATAAAGAAGTGTTTATGAAGAGTACACGTATGGTTGTCTAAATATCAACTAGACGTGGAAAAAATAATTACAATTTGATACATGCTAAAAATGTTCTTTCCAATGTTCCCTCAGAAACTTTGGATTTTGATTATGAGAGCCAGGCATCAGAATCTTGGATAGCCAATGATTGTTGACATAATTTACTGAGTAAACATAAAACAATATGAATTATGAGAGTTTGGAGTGAAACTGGTGAAATTTAACAGTGTCATGAAAAGGAAAGTAAAAATCAGAAATAAAGCCAGTGGAATCCCAACTTAACATCACCTTAATTTCTGGATAATCAGTGATTATTATTACAGGCATCTGATCATTTTCAGAGCAGCACAAATTAATTCAGACATGTTTAAAAATTCAAATAAAAAATATTGAATCCCATGGTAAAAATCCTAATGTTTCTTGATGCAGTGAATGAAGCCCAGTGACATCACATAAACAGAATAGTCACCGAAAGGTTAGGTATCCTCACCTCTAACAGCTGCTCAGGAAAGAGACAGAGTGAGTATGCAAAGGCCTTTACAGTGTCAAAGTCGATACTTTGACCAAAACTAAGAGCTCTTTCTGCCAACACTTCTTTAATTGGAGAGTGAACACGATTTAACTTTTTGTTATTTTAACTCATTGATATCAGAAATCATAATTAAAATTTCATTTTTCCCATTAAACCTTCTTATTTTGCTGAAATGAAACCAAAAAAAAAGTTTGGCTTTGCAGAGCTCTGCGTTAGCAAAACAATAAACACTAAAATGTATCAAATGTTTATACAAAACTAATTCAAAATGAAAATCAAAATCTTAGTTTTTCTTACCCTGCATAATGAAAAACATTTTTCTAAATATGGAAATTAAAGAAAACTCCAAACGATTGTTTAGCTGAGACTGGGCAAAAATAACTTGTAAACATCCAGAATGAAAGTGCATGAAAGAGATGTAAATGTTGACTTGTTGATTATAATGAAAGCAAAGTTCAGCTACAAACTATCGTATGCAGAACAAAATAATGGCTATAAGTTTTCTACATGAATTATGTGCAGTAACATGTATGAAGCTAACTTTCTTCCAGTGTGAAAGAAGTTTACCTCAAGGTGGAAATCCTGCCCTTTACAACCTATCAAAACAATCAGTGCCATGACATAAAATACAAAAATCTACAGATTTACAGTCCACCTTTCTTCTACTTGAAACTAACACAAAATAATATGTATATCACAGTTAAGGCTGAATATTTGTGGATAAAGTATATCAAGCAGAAGATGAGTGGAAGGGCACCAGGCATCCAATCCACGAGGCTTATTATATGAAATATACTTCAATAGTGTCCTAATCATGTTACAGTAACTTATACTGATGATATTTCACAGAAAAACCTAACTGGAAATAAAGCCTGACCACAGAAAACAATGTTCAAACAGAGGACTCGAAATAATGGGTCAAAATAATTTGGATACTAATGAATGAATGTTCTTCATTTTCTTTGATACACCAATATTCCTCATCATTAATAATTTTCTTTGGATATTCAGGAGATGGTTAAATAAAATATGAAAAGAGTTCATTTCACCTTAGAAAATATAACTTCATTTCAATTTCTTTGATGAATGTTTACAGACAGTTATCTTTTACCACAGAATGAATAGGTTCTATAATTGTTAACTTCTTATTTTACAGTGCAGTAATGTACAACAGGTCGAATGATACAAATTTATGGTGCACAGATGATGTTTGCACACACAGTTAGGGCCACAGGGTGTTTTTCTGTCCCAAAACAAGAAAAAAATAATTGTCCCTGTGACCAAAGAGATTTAAATTCAATACTATTATACTATCACAAAGTACATATTGAATATATGTTACACTATGGGTCTTGCAAAAAACAGAGAGAGTGAATGCCCAAAGCTGTTTCTATTTCTGGACCATAAAGCACTATAGAGAATCCAATATCCTTCAGTGCACTGTGAATCTTTAGCAGCCAACCCTGCAGCCCCATATAATCTACAATATATAACATCAGAGAATGTGAGATACTGCACAGCACACCACAGCACACTGTTAATATATGAGTTACATTCAACCAAACATACATCAGGGAAATAAGTTCTTTTATAAGATTAATATAGCATACAAGTCCTTCATTTTTAAATTCTCATTTGATGGTATACAGAACTTGTTGGAATTCTGATATTATTTCAGAAAACAAATTGCCAGCTTTAAATTTGAAGCACACATTGTCCTAGACAAGGTTTTTTTTTTCAGTCAGAAGTTCAATAATATGACAGTTTCACATCAATGGTTTGCACACAATAAATAGATATGAAATGTCCTACCTGAGCAGTTAGTTTTTTCCATCCATATGACAGCGAGTCCACTCTCTCTGCATTTCCATCATTGAAGAAAATGTTATACTTATTCAACATGGCATAAGTTTCCTCAATTGGAGTAATGGTCATGTCAATGCGAATTTCATTCTCCCTGATCTCATTCAAAGATGCCATAGCAGCCCGCACATCATCAAGATCTTTGATGGGACGAGAGAGACGCTTCATCAAGTTGTCAACAAAATCAGTGACAGAATCCATCTCTACACCACATTTCTCATTCAGAGCTTTAGCATATGCCAGTTTCCAGTTTCTGGTCTCAGTGATGAGGGCCATTCTCAACTGCTCAGTCAGGAAAATGACTGAACCCACACGGAAAGAGGGGACAATCTCCTCAATATCCATCTCTAATTTCTGAAAAAGGGATACCAACAGCAAAAAACTCTTAAACTTTAAACATTTTTTAAAAACAACAACAAATCTTTCAACAATCATAATAATCACTTCATATAATCCAGAAATTCTCTGTCTATCAAATTTGAAATTATAAAATATTGTAGACTGTCACAGTAATCCGTACAGGATCTCATAAAACAAATATTACCAGGAAAAATGCCAATGCTTAAAACAAAGAACTGATATAGAAACATTACCTAGTAATGGGAAATGGCTTGATATCATTCACTGGGATTTGAAATCTTCTTTTTTGTCTGGGCCAGTAGCATGTAGATGTCCTGCAGACTAGCTTATCAAGGGGATATAAGCAGACTGATTCAGGGCTGATAGCTATGATCATCTTCTAGCAAATGTTCAAACCTACCTGGTAATATCGGATCTGTGCCTCTATCTCTGACATGATGGGTTTGTTGGCCATGAACTCTTTCACTTTGGTTTCTGGTTCCTGGAAAAGATGCAAATGAAGAAAAACTATACTATGCTGTATGAACATCATCTCTTATGACAAGTAAAGTGCTCACTCTCTGCTTTTGAATTCAATTCAACTCAGCAATTGCCTCACAGAGAGAAAACAGTTAATGATAAAGCAGAACAACAGGTTCACATCTTAGTCTGAATCCATAACAAAGTCTCGTAACTATCACGGACTTTTGTACATAATTTTAAATCCACTACACATTGGGCAACAAGCTTTGCATACCGTTCTGACCGACTTTACGACATGGGTGGATTTGAAATGAGTTTAATATTTTGAAGGAATTAAGAAGTATAACATTTACTGACCTGCGTCCAGAGCTCTGAGTAGCCAGTGAAGTTATCCAAGGACTCCTGAACATCACCCTTGAAGGTGCTGATGATAGAGTTGAGCTGGATGACAATCTTTACAACATCCTTGTGTTCACTGATAACCTGTTTTAAACATGCACAAGAGTTATGACATGCTACCATGTAAATACACCTAACAACAGTAGTCGATATGCTCTTTATCTGATTTAAATTGTGTGATACAATGTAACATGTATATTGGTTTGTTTTGAAGAGACTGTAAGACTACTTATGGCATCACAAGCTGCTGATGAATCTATGAAATTGTGGTAGAATACTTAAATTTCACAGCAATACTGGATCACCAGTGTTACTCTAGAGTGAAAAAGCACAAATTCTGCACACTGCGAAAATCACTCTTCCAATTGTATTTACTTGTCCAGCTAGGCAGAAGGGGATGTCATCCCGACATACAATATAAAAAAATAAAACACTACAATGTTTTCATGTTTTTGCAATGATTATGTCATTTATTAGGATCAAAGTCTGACCTTGTGCAGAGGTTTGACCTGTGTAGAGGTTGGCATCATCTTGGCACCTTCATCTTTCTCTTCTAAAGCCTGCAATTCCATCTCCTGGTGGAATAAATCAATTCAAGAAGTTAATTGATGACTAACCTGAGTAGAATTTAAATCACAAAATAATTTAGTGGGTTCTAGGACAGTTGTGGGCTGTCAAAAAAGATGTTTACCCTGAACATCAAAAATGATGTTCCCCTTGCTTGTCAAAAGTAATGTTCATTTTTACTGCAAAAAACAATGTTCATCTTGACTGTCAAAAGCACATTGTGATTGTCAAAGACAATACTCCCTTCGTCTGGCAAAAAAGTAATGCTCCTCTTGAATAAAAACAATGCTCATATACATTCAGAATTTTTGAAACTGTACTGATGAAATCTCTTTGAAAAGCGAGTGGCTCTGAACCGATCACTGCTGCTGACACTAGAGATTAGAACAGAATGATCATCCACACCTATCAGTAAGGCACAAGATGATGATAATGATAAAATCCATTACCTTGCATCTGTTAAACATGGTAATCTTTCCAAATGTGATACAAAATCTGTTTGTGTACCTTTTGTTGCTGGCGTTGATGCAGCACCTGATGCTCCCACAGTTTCATCTTCTGAGAAGCCTTCAGAATGATCTGCACTCCCTTGGACAAAGTGTGCTGGAGGTCATCAAGATTGGGCCTGATCACCACATTGGGAATTTCCAAAACTACATCCACACGGAACAGGGGTGGTTTAGGATCCTCACGGGGCTCGTCTCCAATGGCGTAGCGGTTGGCTTGCAGGCGACGTTTGATGGCATCCAGAGAAAGACGAGTGCCTGAGAGAGGTGTTAAAATATTTGAGACTCCAATTTTTTTCGATATCATATACCATAATTGGTGCGTCCAGTTACACAAACACCTTGCCAAAAGCGGCTGTATATGAAATTAACGAAATACATTTCAGCTCAATGACAATTCTAGTGGGCAAAAACTTCCTACCCCTTCCAGCTCTAATATCCGCACAAACACAGATAAACTTTATTTTATTAAAATGACAGTCCTTATTTCTGTTACAGATATGAAATGTGTCATTTATCCATGAGTGCTTTTACGTATATTTCATATTTTTTGTCTAGCGTGAAATTTTGCCAGATTTACTTTCAACAATATCAACAATGTAGATTACTAGGGAGATAAGATGGGTGTGTATGTTATTCAGTATACTTACATTTGACCAGAGCTTCTGTGTTCCTCTGAGTGAAGTAATTGAGAAGGCTGTAATAGCAACAGGGCTGACATTCCTGGCATCTCTGTTTCATATTCTTAGTGTCTGGCTGGGCACATGGATAGCCTTCTTCGGCTGACAGACCCGTACGCTCCTCAGAATGAAGATTGTTACGCAAGGTATCCACAAGTTCATTCACTGCACTTTCCACCAACTGACTTTGTCTGCAAAATGTAAAACGGGAACAAATTCAAGTCACATCATTGAAAGGAAGAAACTTTATTTTTAAAGAAAAAAAGGGAGAGCAAGACTACAGAATATTATCAGGCAAAGAGAACCTTTGTCAAACAAGTGTTTAGGCTCTTGACTTCCTTATCAGTAGAATCTATGGAGGATCAGGCCACACCAAGGTCCTGCACCTGTTCTCCTGCTGTCTTTCTGGGTGATATTTCCTTTGAAACAATTATGATCAGAAATAATTGAGCATGGTTTGAGTTGCCAGTGACAGCAAGATAAATGAGCTGGTGCAAAATGAAAACATCAGACTGACATACAGAGAACAGTTTTCATAATTCTGAATTTACCGTTATTTAAACTACCTTACAAAAACATTGGCACCCTTGACTGAGCAAGGTGCGGGCAAATAAGCATTCAGGAAAGTAACCTGTCCAAAAATTCAAGACTTACGTGGCCAGGGATTCTGATGCAGAATCCACAATGTCAGTGGTCAGCTGCAAGAATTTATCTGCAGTGACAGCATCCTCCTCTGGCAGGTCACACAGTGCCGTTACTGACATGTCATCAAGCACAGCTTCAATACGACAGTCCAAGATATCCTTTACAGTCTTGGACAACTTCTCCAGCTGGTTCATGGACTGATAGATGTTGTCAATGTCTGTAAATATAATACACGTACAAAGCAAATGTAAACAAACAGATTAGGGCTCCACAATAATTATTTTGCTTCAGCAATTTACTGATTCACAATATATCAGTGATTTGTAAACAATCTTGAAAATAGTACAACAACAAATGCATCCACATGTTATAGAATTAGTAAATAGTAAGTGGCTCTATATTTCGGGAGCTTGCCAGATCTTTTTATTGCAATGTGTACTTCATGAGTGGTAACATTTATTACTTCCCATACTTCTCACTGTTTACAATTTTTACTACTGACAAATGTGTAACTTTAAATTCCGTTGTTGAGACAACAAACCTGGATCTTCCACTGATCTCACATACTTTCTGACATAAATAATTTTATTTGATCTTACTTTTTGCTTGAAAGCATAATGTTAATATAAAAATCATATGATATGATTTTTATGATATGATATGAAATATCAAACATATTGACAGCTTGAAAGAGGAGAGATCACTCACAGGTGTCCACATTGAGTGAGGTCCATGTCAAAGTGGCAATCCCAGGTTTTGAGGGCCTCATCCACTCGGTTACGGAATGGCTTCATCAAGGGAAGTAAAACATGTGGAATGGTCTGTACAATACGGCTGTATTCCACCAACATGTTCTGTCAGGCTGTGAAAACAAGAGAAGAAATCATTTTGAATTTAATAACTGATAAATTGGTAAGCTCACACTGCCCGTTTCAGTCTGGTAAAACAGAATATTTTTGAGGCAAATAAGTTTTCAAATCATTTATGCTATAAAGAGAAGTCTGAAAACAATAGAATATACATTTAACAAAGAACAAAAGATCACAAGTTCTATACATTATTTCCTACCTCTTCAAAACAACAGCTGAACTGCCACACAGTAATTATAAGAACAATATTATAAAAAGAGTGTATTTGACGGTATTATTTTGTGGCTAGGAATCAGCCTTCTATCATGGTAATGTGTCATCACGAAAAGTTGACAAAAAATATAAGAGAAGAGAGGAAGGTGGTTTAAAAACTACAAAATCAGAATTCAAGCTGACTACAAAGAATTTTTCATCTGATAATTTTCATATTTGAATTTCCAAATGTAAGTTTTTCACTTTAAATGTCCATTTTCCTTTCTTATGCAGAAAACTAGCAATCAATTAACATTTCAAGCGTTTAAGAAAAGAATACAAGTGGAGCACAGTCTTTGAAAATGTGATAGTGTGGTAAACAAAAAAAAACTGCAGACACGGGCAGAAAAGAGGAAGTGTCACTTACGCTACTTTGGTTTTTCTGATGGTGTCTTCTCTTCACAATCAGTTCCTTTGGCAGCATCTGGAACATCCAAGTTCATCATCTGCAAAATGACAGATTGACAAGTTACAAACTGATTAAT
>OZ007570.1:25112970-25277970 GCA_963931925.1 Onchidella celtica
GTAACATAGTGTAGCATAGCATAACATAACATAACATAGAATAGCATAGCAGAGCACAGTACAGCACAGCGCAACATAACATAACATAACATACCATAATATAACACAACATAAGAAAACATAATTATTCAGATAATGTAATATAACACAATATAACATAACATAATGTAACATAACTTAACATAGCATAGCATACCATACTATACCATACCATTCCATGGCACACCATAAAGTAACGTAAATTATTGGCCAATAATTCTTGACAACTAAATTAAAGGAAGCAGAAAACGATAATTGATAACATGCAGACACAATTTGCTTCTCATCTGGAGTGGACTCAATCTTGTTTTAACTTACCCATGTACGCTGACGAAGTTACTCTGGGTAGATCCAGGACAGATGAATTCCACAAAGCATACAATCAGGCCTAGTCTTAACGTGTTTGAATTTCTCATGACGCAGTTTCACAGTGTCTCGTGTCTGATTTTGCTCTCTCAGTTGTGACCGAATCAGCATAAGTTTTTTTTATTAATACATGATTATGTGAAGGTCGTACTTCGTTGTTGAATTTTCTGGATATTTCCAAAATTGTCTTCATGATAATTAAGTGTGAGAACACGTATTTTAGATTATGTTATGCAATGTTACTGGTATTTTTCGGAAACGTTGCAACTTTGGAATTTCTTGTACATTAGAGACCTAATCTAATCTAACTTATTCTAATTTTATCTAATCCAATCTGATGTCATCTAATCTAATCTAGTCACTATAATTAAATTTCAAAAGGAGCTTTTAAGGAACTAAGCTTATATGGTATGAATGATCCGTCTTGAAAGAAAACATTGATCACGAGTGACAATGAGGGAACAATCATTCTCATTAACCTTGACATCTCATGCGTCTTTTACTTTGTCAAAATAGTAGTTCTTTTTTTTTTTCCATGGCCAGTTAGTGTATGAATACTAGATAGTATGAATACATGCACAAGCAGACAATTTGTATTATGTTCAAAGCAGCACTCATACACGCGGAAAGGCAGAATCGTACAGAATCATTTTAATATCACATCGGCCACGCTGCAATTTTCAGTTTTGATCACCTGTATTCAAATGCTTATGCACAAAAATGCATATCCATCTTAAATGACGGTCACCATCCCCTGTTTAATCAAATTTTAATTTTCTAGCTCATCCAGGAGCAACAGAAAACACGAAAGCTAACATAGAAAGAAACAGAAGATTGTGTTTGCCCTCTGATATTCGCCCCAATAAAACGTAATAACTAGATGTGTGCCATATTTTGCTGAAGTTCCATGCCATGTTACTTCATGTAATAAGCTTATTATTGAGTTATGATATACTTCTGTTATGATGCGTTAGATGTATATACTATGCAAGTGCTCTTAAAAGCTCTGTGCAAGTGAATTTCCCTCATGGGATAATAAAGCGATTCTTATCTTATCTTATCTTATCTTATCCAATTCTTCAACCTACGAACAGTGTACCCTCAATATACAGTTCAGCACTTGGACTGCTTTGAGAAAATAAGCCGTATACTGAAAGACCTTGCATTAGTATATTAAAGTGTATTTTTATGAAGTCTGTACGAAAGATGAGGAAAAGGTCTTCTCAGATATTTTAATGTTTTACCCTTTAAAATAAGCCAGGACATTTACAAGTATGTAAAAAGAAAATCTGTGAGCATTTTATCCCAAGAACAAAGTCAGCAAATGCAACATTTCCTCGTCCACTGAGACAGTTTAGGTCCTTTGGAGACAAAAAATTTAATGTCTTCAGCTTTTTACATGCTTTTGCAGCCCCTCTACCGCAGCAAGTTCACTTCTAGTCTCAAGTGGTCAAATGTTCTTTTTTGTAATGTTTTCGCTGAGCAGGTGGAAGTCAGACTGCTTTATCACTGTAAAATCTCGTATCATATGGGAACAAATGTGTTTACTCACCTTCAGCTGCTCGTTTATAATGGTTTATTGTTTACAGGTCCTTGGTCACATCGATGACAGAGCTCACTTTCAAGATAAAATCATTTCCGGCGGCAGAAAGTCCCCTTTCTTTCTTACCATAACCGCGACAAGATCAAACTAAAAGCCAGGAAAGGCCCACGTTCGGAACATTTTCATTTGATTTAACCGAGATCTGACAGGTCCTTTTAGAAATGAGAATAAAAGCAAGATCTGGGCTATTTTGACCTGGGCCAACAAAAATTGAACGGACCATCTAAAAATGCGAGGACTCGAAAGTCCTATGATCTAACTGAATTCAAGGTCTGCTTTATTCTCCACGATACTGATTTTGGCAATGCGAACTGAATTGGACATGTTAGTAACTTTTGAAATAGTGATAAAGAAATGTCAAAGCCCATGTGCCTTATTCATAAACTTTGCAAGCGCAACTCATGCAGATGCAAACAGGAACTTAAAATGTGGATTCAGGAATCCCCTCATATGTTTGTTTCTCAGAATGCACGGATGCAAAACTAATTAACAGAGACGATACCCATTGTTGCAGCTTACTTTATTTATTTGTAAAATAATTTGGTACAACACGCATGACAAAATGACAAGAAATATAAACTTACGATAAACTCATAATTATCTAAGATATTAAAACAGCGAGTACCTCTGAAAAGCGCATAGAAGTTAAGTCAATATAAGAAGATGTAAAGAAAGTGCAACTTGACATGTATTCTGTACTACATACATCAGTTTGTTAATGCCTCAATACAAGTTTCCTTGTACATTTATTTAAAGCACAGGCAACACTTAGGTCTATATGAGATGCACCTAGAAACGTTAGAGGCGTAACTATGGTGGGGCGGGTAGAGCACGTGGCCCGTGGGCCAGATTTTATGGCTTTTATTTACTGTGAAGAGTTAAAAGTAACCCATTTAGTGCTAGTACATATAATAATTGAGCCAGAATTTTAAAGAACACACTTTTCAAGGGCTCCATTATTAAAAAAAAAGAAAGAGCCCTAAGGGCCATCCACCCTGGTTCCACCCCTGACTGACATCCTTCAGTATAATGCTATTTGGGGGGGGGGGGGGTTAGTAAAAATAATTAAGCAATAAGTAATACATGTATATGTAACAGTCAAATCAGAGAGGAATGATAATGTCTGTTTAAGTCTCTTTTCACAGACCAGATTACCTCTCTGGAAATTTACCATTGTTACTCTATACTGTTTTGTATGAAAAGCTGTTTATGGAAATGTTCAATCATATGAGGGTATAAATGAATGTCATGTGAAAAATTAAGGGCCACTGGCTGATTAAAAAGCCAGCAGCTCCTTTTTCACACAGGAGCTTTGATAATCCACATTTTCGTAAAATCTATACAAGCATCTTACAATTCATCGTTGTCTACCATCTGCCTGGGGTGACCCATGCAACTAAAACTACCAACAGCAGCCTAACATCTTATTGTGGTCGGTATCAATGAAATAGACATAATATAATCAACGTTTTTGAACTTTCCTCTGTCCAGGAATGAGAGCTAAAGACATTTAATGTAATCACATGTTATTTCTTTTATTTAATTGTTTCCTCTGATCTTGTCCAGCAATGAAACAAGTCCAATATAAATATATAAAAAGACATTGTAATCAAGTTTAATATCCCTGATCTACCTGGCAATGAAACAAGACTAACGTAATCGAAATTTTCATCTCTGATCTGTCCAGCAATGAAAAAAGTGTAATATGATTAACGTTACATCTGATCTGTCCAGCAATAAAACAAGTCTACTGCAATCAAGGTTTTCATCTTTGATCTGCCCAATAATGAAACAAGTCTACTGCAATCAAGGTTTTCATCTTTGATCTGTCTAGTAATGATACAGACATAATGTAGCATTTCTTTTTATTTCTCCATGATTGAAATAGGCATCATGTCATCCAAATTGTATATCAGACCTTTTCATCAATGAAAAAAGTTTCATGTTACCGAATTTTTTTTATAATCTGATTTGTTCAGCGAAGAAACCGGCTTAATGTGGTCAACTTTTAAAATATTTTTTATCTCTGATCTGTCCATCAATGAACAAACCTCTTGTAATCAACATATTTGTATCTGATTTGTTCAGCAAAGAAGCTGATCTAATGTAATCAAACTTTACTCTTTCTTTAATTTCTGTCAGACTACATTTCAGTCTGAACGATGTAATAAAACGGTAATCACAGTAATTATTTACTGATGCTACATTATGTATTCCCGAGCCAGGGGTCAACCGCTTTATGAGTGGACCGCAACATTTCAAAGAGTTACGTGCCGGCTTCTTTAATGTTAATGTTCCAGATTCTTGTCCCGGTCACCATATAATAGCCATTTTCTAAGCATTATTTTCATACCACAAGCAGATATCATTATGTTGACTCATACTTTCTGCATGGAAAGGTCACAGTTTTCAGATTTATAAGTAGAAGTAACTACAGAACTACAAATCATATATTGAGGGATATTTACCGTCTTGTTGTATGCGGTATTTTGACGATTTTGAGGTTTTTGCTATGAAAGTGGTTCTCTCACTCTGTCAAGACCAGATTTAATTCATAAGAGTAAATTTTTGCGAGAGCAGTAAGTAATTTTTAGAAACGTAATTATTGTACGAGCCAGCATAACTTGGCCTTGAGCTGGTCTCGTAAACAATGTGTTTTGAACAGTTTTTTCCCTGATAGATAGACAGAAGGTGGGGAAGGATAGAGGGACAGCGTAGGTGTGCATGACTGAGCACTTGTTGTAGCTCGTGTTTTGAACTAGGGGTAGTAAAGAGGGAAGGGGTGAGTAGGAATTAAATGTTATTGAGACGTCTGTTGACGTACAGAAAAACCGTGATCCAGAGTAAAAGCTCGGGGTTTTGAACATGTTAAGAATTTATTGCTATAAAATTTATATTATATTGTATTGAAGTAATTCGACCTTTGATGTCGACCCAAGGTCGTTGCGTAGGGCTGTTACTTAAAATAACTCAGTTCGGCAGCTGAGCTAGAAGTGGTTGCACCAATCACAATCCAGGAATTAGACGGTAAGCTGCAGATGCAGTCCAGTATTTAAGGCCATACAGAACTTAGTTCTGGGCCACATGTAGAAAATCCATTTACGAGGTGGACGGCGATAGTCCTCAGCCAGATGAGGGACATGGAGACGCAGTTGAGCAGTCCATTGTGAGGGGCCTGATTTAAAGCTCCAGAGCCTAAGCTACTTGGTTTGATATAAACCCACAGCGTTTACATCCAGCGCTCTCACTCCCAGTGAGGGCCGCATGGTGAGAATCTATACTAATTTGTAATGATGAAAGTGAACCGTTCTACTTACTCTTGAAGACAGTTTCAGAGCTACCGCCAGACAACGCATGGTTGTACAAGCATTCTCCATGGCGTGTCTAGAGGAAATGTCCACATCATAACATGTCTCATTGAATTAATAGAATTTAAACTGTTAAATCTGTCGCCACGTGCGCGGATTCTATTTGCCATATAACTCATATGACCTGCAAGTAGTTAGATTGAATTCGTTAGTCTTTATAAAAGCTGTAGTTCCATTAGTTAGATTCAGTTGCCTTTGAATTGATATATATATTTATAATTATATTTGTTACATTAATTCCTGTAATTAAACTGCTCTACAGTTCTGCTAAAATTGAAAGCAATTGATTTATTTAGTTTCTAGAGTGCAAGTATTTATTTTTGTGTGTTCGTCGATTGTGGGAGCGGACCTCGAAAGAGTGTCAGTCGAAATATCCCCATGTAACCCACATCGCGACACTGGAGGGGACACTACACGACATTGTTTAGTTTATAGGTTATTTAGATTGGAGTATAATATCGGTTTTCTCTTTGATTAACTTTTGTTTCTTTTCAGTTTCAGTGCTCACGTGGTCTTCACGTTGAGCTACTTTAATTACTTCATTGTATTTAGTTTTGTATACTGCTTTCTTTCATTATTTGTTCCACATATTTCCGGCTCTCCCATTGACCCGAGGATCGAGGCCAAGGAGACGTCAACATAACTGAACGGTGAAAGACAAAAAAGACTGACTGTGGTGTACGCAAGGGCTAAAGGAATCTCCACCAGTTCCTTGAGTTAAGTGATTCCATCCTTAATATCGTCTGCGTTAAGGAGTTGAGTGTTCCTCCTTCTGTTTTACAGGCTCATTTTACTTTTTCTCTGTGTTTAGGAACCCACGGGCGGTGGCGAGGGCGTTCTTACGTGTGCGTGTCCTCTGTGCCAAAGTGGTGGCTTGGTCGCCGATTTTGCCGTTTCGACGACAACGTCTGCGGTCTCGCAACAACCAGTGGTGATTAAAACAGTGAGGATTCGCATTCGTGAGAATAGACTTTGATAGGGATCTGTACATTTTGTTTAGATTGTAGCGTTTCTATCTTCCTCGTTGTTTTAGGAAGACGTCTCTCTTGTCCTCTTCTTAATCCTATCTGTAAATATGTTCAGACTGTAGAGTTTGTTATTGTCCGTCTTTTCTTGTTAGTCTAGCGTCGAGTTTCGTGTTGTTTTTTTTTTTTATTACACCTTACGTACATTGTAATTATACATTCCTTTTCTTAAATATATTGCCTGTGTGAATCATGCGTCAATGTTGACGCATTGATTATATTCTCTGGTTGTTGTGACGAGTAAGGCTCATAGGCCGGAAGTTAAATATATTGTTGGGAATAGAGATTCCCCATTCAAGCGCAGTTGTGCACCTGCCTTGAATCTTCAGTAACTAAGTACTGAAATAGTAGTTCTTAAAAAGAACTCCAGGTAATAGAATTTACCTCGGAATTTAAAATATACGATAGCTATATAAAGATAGCTGTAATTTTAATCAACGAAATAAAATTGTCGTTGATTTATACGTCATAAACATTAGTTACGCAGTGATAACAGTAAGGACACTGCAAGTTGTATAACGAAGGAACAGTGTTGGTAATTCGTCGTTCTTAGTAGCGGCCACCCGACGAGGTCAATTGGCCTCAGGGATAATTGATAACTTCAGGTTAATAATTAAGATTGTTATTTTAATCGGATAATCGTAAAGAATACAGTGCTAACATAGTTCACTGTACGCAGGTTATCGCGTGAAGCATCCGGATACCTGACCTTTATCAATACTAGATCTCATATAGAGACTTATTCGGAGTCTTAACCATAATGACTGATTACTCTGCCTATATTAACGCGGCGAAGCTGTTGGGCGTCCCCGATGATCAGCTACCCGCTTGGTGCGAAAGGAAACAAAAGGAAGACCAAGAGCTGGCTCGAGAGGAGCGCGCCGCAGAACGAGCCGAGAAGGCCGAGGAACGCGAACGAGAAAGAGAAAAAGAACGACACGAAAGAGAAAAAGAAGAACGAGAAAGAGAAAAAGAAGAACGAGAAAGAGAAAAAGAAGAACGAAAAAGAGCTGAGAACGCGGCTCAAAGAGAGCATGAAATTTTTCTAAAGAAACTAGAATTGCAGGCCATCCAGCCCACCGCGGCTCCTCTAGCATCCGCGAATAATGTTAAAACTAAGCCGAAGCTACCGACCTACAATGATAAGATCGACCACATCGATTCTTACATCCATCGCTTTGAGCTCCACGCTGTAGCCGCCGGTTGGGACCGCACGGAATGGACTTCGTGCCTTGCAAATTTATTGACTGGTCGTGCGCTTGAGGTATTTCATGGCCTCAATATTGAAGATTCTAAAAACTATGATGTCCTTAAAAAGGCTCTTCTCAAAAGATTTCAACATACAGAGGACGGGTTTCACCAACGATTCCGGACGTGTAAACCGGACCCATCCGAAAACTTCTCTACGTACGTTGATCGATTAAAGCACTACCTCGACCGCTGGATTCAGTTAGCCGGCATCGCTGACGGTAGCTTTCAAGGGCTGTACGAGCTAATATTAAAGGACCAAATTTATAACGCGTGTCACCCTGATCTGGTGTCCCACCTTAAAGAGTGGGCACCGAAAACATTAATAGAAGCCACGTCGTTGGCGGAGCAGTACGCTTCTGCCCATCCCAATCGTTCGCTGGCGAAACCAAAAACAAGCGAACCCTTTTATGCCGGAGTCAGTGGTGCTCCACCTGCGGGAAGTAGAAATTCCCGTCCTACTAATCGCCAGACACCGTCTCCGAGGGCATACTCCCAACCGCCACCGAATCGATCGCGCGGTTTTCCGCGACGTGCTGGACCACCCACTGGACCACAAGCGCAAAATTTTTCTGGTCCACCGCGTCGGGATAATTGCAAGGGCTTCCAGTATCAAGGCCCACCATGCCCACCTCCTTGGGCATATTTTACTACTCCATATAACGCGCCTCCAATGCCACCCCAACGTAACGTGAATATTATCAGGTGCTATCGGTGCAATAGACCTGGGCATATATCAAAGGATTGTAAAGTAAAATTCGAGGCTGCGAATGCTTGCACTGTCGTAGTTCCGGCTGCACAGAATGTCAGCCCCGTCGAACTCACGTCGCCCATGACGGGCGCCGTCCCGGTGATGTCGGCCCTTCATCAGCACGGGTCATTGACATTATATAAAGGTCATGTAAATGCCATACCCGCGTCCGTGTTACGGGATACAGGATGCACCACCATAGGTGTCCGGGAGTCTTTGGTTCGACCGACCCAACTTATTGAACAACAGGCAACATGTATTACTTTTGGGGGCTCCGTCGAGCGTTTCCGACTCGCGGAGGTCTACGTCGCCACGCCATTTATTACCGGTGTCGTAACGGCGTGTGTTTTACCGAATCCGGTTGCCGATTTAATAATTGGTAACTTACCACAGGTGAACGATACACCTGACGGCGACTTGAACATCTGGACAGAAGAAGTTGCGTGTGTAATCACCCGACAACAGTCAAAGCGTCCACCGGATAGTAATTTAGCGACCCCCGTTTTTGATTTCAATGTCACGCCTTCCATTTTTTACAGAGAACAACAAAACGACTCTTCACTTCAACCGCTGTTTGCGAGGGTTCAACCTCAGAATGGAAATGCCTCTCCATTCCTTATTAAGAATAAATTACTTTATAGAAATTTCAGAAATAAACGCGACGCCGTCGAACAGCTGGTAGTTCCTAAGTCGTTCCGTCGTGATATTTTGCGTCTCGCGCACGACACTTCCTTTTCAGGCCACCAAGGTTCAGCCAGAACCAAGTCACGAATATTGGCACATTTTTTTTGGCCTGGAGTATACGCGGACGTCAACCGTTTTGTGGCGCGCTGCGATGTGTGTCAAAAACGTACACCCAAAGGTAAGGCATCGCGCGCGCCCCTACAGGAAATGCCTCCAGTCTCAATCCCATTTCAGCGGGTCGCGATTGACTTGGTGGGCCCTCTTACTAAATCAGATAGGGGCCACCGTTTTATTCTTTCGGTCATCGACTACGCGACGCGCTGGCCTGAGGCTATTCCCTTGAAAGACATTACGGCTGACCATATCGCTGAAGCGCTTATGACTATTTTCTCGCGAGTCGGATTTCCCGGCGAGATTCTTTCCGACAGAGGTCCACAATTCACCTCTGAACTATACAAAAAGGTGCTGGAGTTAGCGGGCATTAGGCAGAAATTAACGTCCCCCTATCATCCGCAATCAAACGGTTGTTGCGAGCGGTGGAACGCGAGCATGAAGGCAATGTTAGCCCGCGTATCTGCCGATAGACCAGGAGACTGGGACCGTCAGCTCCCCGCTATTCTTTTCGCCTATAGGGAACTCCCGCACGCGTCCACGGGTTTCTCCCCATTTGAACTATTATACGGACGTAAACCACGTGGCCCGATGGCCATTCTTAGTCAATTGTTCACCGGTTCGGAAACCGATGATTATGATACGCGCTCCGCGTATCAATATGTTGTCGATCTCCGACAACGAATTATTAATGCATGCAAAACCGCTCTGCAATTTGCATGCGCTAGAGCGAGTTCTTCAAAATTTTATCGCGATCAGGGCGCCCAAATGCGCGCCTTAACCGTCGGAGATCTGACACTTGTACTTTTGCCTCAAACGCAAAATAAACTCCTAACGTGGAAGGGACCATATAGAGTCCAAAAGAGACTCTCCAGAGTCAATTACTTGATAGACATCCGCGGGCAGCAAAAAGTATTCCATATTAATATGCTCAAAAAGTACCTGCCTAGCGATGATCGTCGTCGAGGCGACTCCGTTCATGTCATCGCAAGGGCCAACGCGGCTTTAGTTACTGTCGACGACGAGGACCCGTTAAGTATCGACAGATCCTTGCCCATATTACAAGCCTCCGAGAGCATCAGTGATATTAATATCAGTGATGAGCTTACGCCGTCTCAAAAACAGGACCTTACGGACCTGCTCCAAGAATTTGCGACAGTGTTCACTGACCTGCCCGGTTCTACGTCTTTAGTCCAACATGTAATACGACTTCAGACAGACGTACCAGTTTTTGTAAAACCGTACCCGTACCCGCTGCACGCTCACGAAACAATAATCACCGAGGTACGTGCAATGTTACAATTAGGCGTAATAGAGCGGTCTACAAGCCCTTATTGCTCGCCCATTGTGTTAGTCAAGAAGAAAGACGATACCGTGCGCTTCTGCATTGACTATAGAAAGCTCAATGCTATTACCATCTATGATGCGGAACCCATTCCCAATCAGGAGGACCTTTTCGCGCGGTTATCTAACGCCACTATCTTCTCGAAAATAGACTTATCCAAAGGATATTGGCAGATTCCTCTCGAAGAGGATAGTAAACAGTATACAGCCTTTCAAACCCCTTTGGGTTTAATGCAATGGAAATATATGCCTTTTGGACTGGTTACTGCACCAGCAACTTTCGCGCGCATGATGAACATCTTATTAAATGAACTGCGCTGCGTGTTATCCTACTTCGATGATATATGTATTTTTCAGACCGATTGGGCTGGCCACTTGATGGCCCTTCGTGAAGTCTTTGCCACTCTTCGCCGAGCTGGCCTTACCGCGAGGCCCAGTAAGGTCTTCTTGGGCTATTCCCACATAAACTTCTTGGGTCATACCATAACCCGCGGGGTTCAGACTCCAGACAATCGCAAAATATCCACTATTTTGAAACTTCAACCCCCTAAAACTAAAAAACAAGTCCGTAGCTTGTTGGGACTTTTGAATTACTACAGGAAGTTCATACCAAACTTTTCTTCCCTTTCAGCCCCGTTATCTGATCTAACGAGGAAGAATTTTCCAAATAAAGTCGTCTGGACGCCTCAGTGCGCTGATGCCCTTCAGACTATTCAGAATTTATTTTCTACTTTCCCCCTGCTTGTTTTACCAGATATTCGCCAGACCTTCGTCGTCCGTACAGATGCGTCGGATAAAGGTATCGGCGCCGTGTTGCTCCAAGAGCATGAAGGTTCCTTACGTCCGTGCTTTTACGCAAGCCGGAAGCTACTTGATAGAGAGACTCGATATGCGATTATCGAACGTGAGTGTCTCGCGATTGTTTACGCGGTCGATGCATTTTCTCGATACTTATTAATGTCCGAATTTATAATTGAAACGGATCATCGTCCATTACTATTCCTCAAGTCGAACAGAGCGAGAAATGCGCGACTTACCCGATGGAGCCTTGCGCTCCAGGAATACAAATTTACCATTAGAGCTATACCTGGGAATGATAATCTACAAGCCGATGTGTTGTCCCGGTTAATTTAGTATCATTATATAGTCTGTAAACATTGAGGTTGAGCATTTTTCACCTTATTCGGAGACCGTGGATGGTTTCACATTATTTGTCCTACAAGTTATGGGCATACTTTCTCAAAATTTATGTGATTCCTTTATCCACTAGCGTCCATTCTGACCAAGACCTGAGTTCCAGACAACCTTGATGCCTTTGTCTGCGGGTCAATGAGATGAGGAAATGGCAAACCAAGGGACCAGACCTACTGCTGCCAGGATACCATTACGTTAGATTAACCATTGTTTGTACATGTTATATATGTCATAATTACGCTCAGTGAAGCTATGAGCTAGATGCTCAATATTTTAAGTCTTTACAGTATGTCTTTGTGAAATAGGTTATCACTTTAATTGTAACGATATTGTTACATTACATATATTACACTATACACAATTACCACATATATTATAGAACGTCGCATATGTCCTTCAGAATGCACGTTCTCAACAATTTTTTTCATGACTTTCAGTTAACGCTATAGTTTTTCCATATGGCTTCCAAATGTATTCTGACTTAATGACTTTAGTACACATTGTGTCGTTCAAACCCTAAGTTTTCACTGGGGTGGGGGATGTGTCAAGACCAGATTTAATTCATAAGAGTAAATTTTTGCGAGAGCAGTAAGTAATTTTTAGAAACGTAATTATTGTACGAGCCAGCATAACTTGGCCTTGAGCTGGTCTCGTAAACAATGTGTTTTGAACAGTTTTTTCCCTGATAGATAGACAGAAGGTGGGGAAGGATAGAGGGACAGCGTAGGTGTGCATGACTGAGCACTTGTTGTAGCTCGTGTTTTGAACTAGGGGTAGTAAAGAGGGAAGGGGTGAGTAGGAATTAAATGTTATTGAGACGTCTGTTGACGTACAGAAAAACCGTGATCCAGAGTAAAAGCTCGGGGTTTTGAACATGTTAAGAATTTATTGCTATAAAATTTATATTATATTGTATTGAAGTAATTCGACCTTTGATGTCGACCCAAGGTCGTTGCGTAGGGCTGTTACTTAAAATAACTCAGTTCGGCAGCTGAGCTAGAAGTGGTTGCACCAATCACAATCCAGGAATTAGACGGTAAGCTGCAGATGCAGTCCAGTATTTAAGGCCATACAGAACTTAGTTCTGGGCCACATGTAGAAAATCCATTTACGAGGTGGACGGCGATAGTCCTCAGCCAGATGAGGGACATGGAGACGCAGTTGAGCAGTCCATTGTGAGGGGCCTGATTTAAAGCTCCAGAGCCTAAGCTACTTGGTTTGATATAAACCCACAGCGTTTACATCCAGCGCTCTCACTCCCAGTGAGGGCCGCATGGTGAGAATCTATACTAATTTGTAATGATGAAAGTGAACCGTTCTACTTACTCTTGAAGACAGTTTCAGAGCTACCGCCAGACAACGCATGGTTGTACAAGCATTCTCCATGGCGTGTCTAGAGGAAATGTCCACATCATAACATGTCTCATTGAATTAATAGAATTTAAACTGTTAAATCTGTCGCCACGTGCGCGGATTCTATTTGCCATATAACTCATATGACCTGCAAGTAGTTAGATTGAATTCGTTAGTCTTTATAAAAGCTGTAGTTCCATTAGTTAGATTCAGTTGCCTTTGAATTGATATATATATTTATAATTATATTTGTTACATTAATTCCTGTAATTAAACTGCTCTACAGTTCTGCTAAAATTGAAAGCAATTGATTTATTTAGTTTCTAGAGTGCAAGTATTTATTTTTGTGTGTTCGTCGATTGTGGGAGCGGACCTCGAAAGAGTGTCAGTCGAAATATCCCCATGTAACCCACATCGCGACACACTCCCTAATTTTATTATGGATAAGTGCTATTCCAATCGGTTCAAAACTTTTCGAGGTATATGTTTGTGATGTAATGTTGTATACATGTTGGTCCTGATTTTGCACAACCCTTCAAACTTTCAAACCTCATTTTCTCGAAAAGGCAAAAAAATGCATATACAACAAAATGGAAAATACCCGACGATCAAAATTGTTTCTTTATAGCACCGGTTAGGCAAGGCTTAAAGGAAAAAAAAATAGAGCGTTTCTTTTCTCTGAAGCCTTCACTAATTTTTGAAAATTATACAGTGCTTTTGTGCTGGAGATCTTTCAGCCACAAGAGTGAGAACAGTTTTTCTGGCATCTCATAAACTGGCCGGGAAAGGCACGTAGCACACCGCATTCGTAATCATCCGTCCAAAAGTCTGTATACCATCGCATGTATCCACAAAATTCAGTGAGGTTCCCCGCGTAGTTGGGCTCATTCGGATCCCAGAATGGATCATTATCATCCACACTGTCCAGAGGAATCAACGAAATATATTTTCCTAACAAATCACAGAAAATCTGTGGGGTCGCAGCTTGGTGATTTACAAAAACAAAGTTTAGAAATTTTTAAAGTTCTATTACTAAGGGAACGTAGTCTGCTTACCAAGCCAAAAGCGGAAAATACTGAGTTGTGTCCATTTTTCGGTGTAGATTATAATGTAAAGTGAAAGCTGAACAATGAACAACATTCAGTATTTTCCACAAATTGATCTTTTAAAATACGGCATTGTTCATGAACTTCCGCGCATTTGCCGCTAGGTGGCGTCACGAAAATTGTGCACGCTAAACGCCCTAGCTGTCTCATCTTATTGTATCTAGTATCTTTGGTATAAGGCAATATTATTTCTCTCTCGAATTTGCCTGTATTGACGTATCTCCAGACCACTTCATCTTGATTCCAATGTAGACCAAATTGCTATAGGGTGGATTTATTTCCAAGAAGAACTTGAAGGCCAATAACTCCGAACTGTCATCATCATCATGATGCTGATCATCATCACCATTATCACCACCATCACCACCACCATTGTCACTACTACAACCACACCACAACCACCACTACCATCACCACAACCACATCATGATCATTATCACCATAATCATCATTACCACCACCATCATCATCATCGCCCTGGTCATCATCAGGATCATCATAATCATTGTCATCATCACCATCATCATCATCATCATCATCACAATGAGATAAATAAAGAAACTTATTTATGTAGCCCAGTTTCTCAAACAGTTATTAACTTGCCAGAGACTTAGGGAGAAGAACAGTACAGTTTGTATCTGGCAAAATGGTGATTTGGGTGGAAGCTTGAGATTTGGGCTCATTTATGATTCCTTATGATCTTTTTTATAAACACTAAATGACATACATCCTCACTCCCCCTCTCTCTCTGCCTGACTGTTTCTCTCTTTCTAATAGAATATTTGTGATAGCGTACTTTTTTGCTTCAGAACTCATGCGCGCCAGGACACTATGCACCAAACTGAACGCTTGCTATGGTTACTTTTCTATCGATTCCGCGGTTTCCCGCTCAATCCGGGAACACTGAATGACAGAAACAAACGAAACACGTGCCGCTTGTGTTGATGTCTTTGTTTTCGCATCGTGATCCGATCCAAATTTTATGTTTAGCGGCAGTCTCGTTGAGGAAAATGTCGGATCACCTGGCTCAATATCAACGAAACTATTAAAAATAAAGTGAACGTATAGACCTTTTAAAATCTATACTAATAAAAGTGAAACCTTACGACAATTGCAGCGCGCCTTTCGCTACTCCTCTGTTAATGCTGATTCGGTGGCCCTGGGATTCTATACAGCGCTTAGTATAGACTGTCGTCGTGTCGCCGGCACAGGAAATAAAAAAATAATTAATAACTCGCAAAACGTTTGTATTAGTTGTGTGTTCTCAATGTGCCAAGACTAGGAAAAAGAAAGGGTCTGGAATTGGGAGATTGGCGCTGCAGGGCCAACAGGTTTGTGTTTTCAATATGCCTAGGAAAATATTATAATATTTCTTTTCCATTAACACAATAAATGACATTATCAATTCCTGCGATGTGCACACAAACTAACCCTGCGCAAATCATAGCCATTTGACGGATGCTGGCGGGACGCGCAGGACGTCAATGTTCTAACATTTGAGTAGGAAACAAGAGCTGATGTTAAACAGAGCTTTGATGTGAGGAACAGTTTCTTTAGTATCTCATAAACTGGCAGGGAAAGGCACGGATCGCAGTGCATTCGAAATCATCTGCAAAAAAGCTTCTATACCATACCATGTTTCCACAGAACTCAGAGATGTTACCGGAGTAGTTGGGCTCACCAGCATCCCACAGTGGGTCATCATCGTCTACCTCCACACCTGTCCAGAGGAATCGGAGAAGCATATATTTTTTTTTTAATCTCAGGACATCTATGGGGTCGCAACATGGCTTGGAAAACAAGGTATATTGTTAGAGGACTGCAGCCACTTACAAAAATAAATACTGACAATTTTGAGTTGTGTTCACTGTTCAGCTAGTCTACAATGTAAAATATCTCGCATCCCCCCCCCCCCCCCTCCGCATTCTAACGCTGGGCTTTGTAACATAAATATTTATTTTTGGCCAGAATTTGTCTTTGTCCAGACGAATCAATAAACTGTAAATTTATACCTAGAAATGATCAGGTCGTACCACAGAAATAGAGTTCAACTCGTATCACATAATTTTCAACTGCATTCAGTTACTGGACCAACCATAAGGGGTGAAACAGAACAAGATTGGTGTAGGTGTCAGACCGGCAGCTCTCCACCCATAAATTTTGCTGCTCATTAGCACACTAGGCACTGTCCGCTGCACCCCGGGGGGTCGCGTCCGCCATGATAACATAGTTTTTTATATTTTATACAATTTGGCCTAATAAAAACCAGCACAGACTACCGGATCGCCAATGTGCCATCAAGGACCATCAATGAGAGGTAGCTCATGATGTCAGTCTATCAAAAAAAAATCAATTCATATGATGAAGAAATTCATGCAAATAATGCCACCCAATTGATTTAAATAGCTCTCTTAAGGCAGTATAATTTCTATCTCGAACTTACCTGTATTGACGTATTTCCAGACCGGGTCATCTCGTGTCCAGTGTAGACCAATGAGCCAAACCATATTGCTATAGGCTGGAGTTTTTGTCAAGAAGTCCTGGAAGGCCATAAACTCCGAACGGTCATGAAAATCGATGAGTTCTGCATCCTCATCGTCACAGTATGCAAGAGCGCCTGGAAAGTCTCTCTAGAGAAGTCGAGAGAAAGAACTGACTGCTTATTATGCTACAATCAGACCTCACTAATCTTCCACATCCTTATCATCATTATCCTATTCACAACAATACATTAGAAATTAAAAACGACTTCTGTTATTGAATGTTTCCACATTATGAAATCTGTACTATATAGACACCAGAAAACGCCTTTGTAATGAAAGGGGAGTGAATGAGTTTTCTGAAATTTGGCATAAGGAGTAAAATATGGTTGTAGATATTCATGGCTGCATGAAAGCTTATTGAAAATATTATTTTGTGACTTAGACATACGACGCCTCTTGCCCTTTCTGAAAGAGCTGAGATTTAGACTTGAAAACATTATTTTAAAACATTTATACACATTTACAAAACACTTTTCAGATCTATACAAAACAACTTTTAAGAATTTTACCAATGTAATATAATCTTTGCTGAATTATTTAATTCAATATGTGAAATTAAGATTGATGAAGCTCTGAATACCAAACAAAAATAAAGTACCCAAATAGACCAAAGTAGTTGTTATCGTGCCGACATACTGTAAAAAACTCAAAACTCAGACTTTATGAGCGACCAGTCTGTCTGCCCGTGAGGCTGATAAAGTTGGAATTCAAGCAAAAGTGATTTAACTGATAAGTGATGCTTGAATCTTGCCAAGTGGCTGTTAATATTGGATTTATTGGGTTAATGGCGGACAATGTTCCTTATTACCAGTATTGGTGTCACGCACATGAGAATGTTGCCACGCATATCAAAATATTCCACGAAAATTTGAATGTCGCACACTAGCTTTGAAAAAAATGTTTTTGCTCAAAGAATCAAAAGTTCCATTCAATGTTTTGGAAAAATTTGAGGAAACATTGATGGCGGACCTGCATTTTTTGGGACCCTGAAACTTGAACTGTACTGGGACCCCTTCGCAACCAGCAACAATAGGGCAAGAAATCCAAGTTCACTCAGTCAAAGATGCTTTTTCAGGGCCCCTCTGGGATTAGGGGTCCTAAAGATTAAGCTTCATTAATTTCATAGTAGATCCACCACTGTGTGGGGAGAATAAATGTTGATAATTCTTCGTTCATTGTCAACAACTTTGCCCTGTGATTGCCGGTTTTGCATCCTACCGTTTTGTATACCTTATTTTTCACACCCCAAATCAACCACTTTTCCGCTCGCTGTCATGCATACTTGTTTATCCAAAATTTTTAAAAAGCAGAATATTCTATGGCGTCTAAAACGGTCTCATGGAGAAACGCCCACCTATCCATCCAATCCATCCACCCACCCGCCCATCCATCCATCTTTCTTTCTTTCCGTCCCCACGTCTCTTAATCCAGCCATCGACCCAATTCAACTCGTTTCGTCTGTCCATCCATCTGAATATTCAACTCTCTACATTTAGTTACTATAGTGTCTTTATCTGTACAGGAGCATGAATAAATTCATGTATCTTTGAGTAAATTCTGTCTCAGTTGTTAGGGTACCCACATAAAGGCCACCGAATTCTGTCACCCAGCCACTAGGCGCTTTAGGTGAGAAGAATTGTACTATATAATTTCAATAACTGCACATAGAGCCCACCTACATTCGGTTCGAGGTGCTGACTTTTTTTTTTTTTTATCGGAATCCAAAATACATTCCTATTGCGCCGATAGATACCGATCCCGTGACACGGTGATGGGCAAGACTGTCGAGCGACAGGAAGGTGTGATGAGTCATACTCATTTACGGCGAGCGGGGCGATTTTCTACTGACCAAACCACATCTGGACGGGACGATAGAGGAAATTTGATTGAAGATTTGCATTCAGTGGCCTCAAATTAACAAAGTCTTCGAGCAGAATTTGTTTATTTTGAAAGGGAACAATTTTTTAAAAAATGTAATATTTTAAAGACATGATAATTAAAGATGTTTAAAGCGAGCATCTGGTCAGCTCAGTTTCAATCTGCACAGTTCCACGTGGTGCGGTGTGTAGTGTGTGCAGAAAAAAGTGCAATAATAAAACCTACCGGGCGCAATGCACCGAAATTCTGTGCCGCCTTTACATGAAGCATAGGCGTTCTAGGTTGTCACGAGCAGAGTTAGGGTCTTGGGGAGCATTCGACTGCACGAGAGGCAGCTAACTCACACTCGGACACAACCACACAAGAAAAGTATTAAACAACTAGAGTATATATATATGTCAGGCCGGTCATCCCATGTTTTACATAAATATTAATAAACAAAACAAAAGACAATAGAGGTATATTCAAAGCAATAAATTCTAATTACTAACTTAATCTATGATATTCATGTAATTATGGTTCCTTATTGGATGTACTGCAATCAATAGCAAATAGGTATATTATACGAAACTAGATATCAATTTAAAGTGACAGTTGAGTCGCCACTGGCCAGTCGCCAGGCAAACTCTCCCTAAATCATATGGGCCTGAATGTTAGGAGAGCCCAGTACGTTCCAAGCCTACAGAAGCACACTTCGGCTTGTAGGTAATTACGCAGTTGCAAAAAACTATTTATATATATGCACAATCATTATTCAATTCATCAACAATGTGCCATTTACTTCAATCATACTATGGAAATAATTCTATAACACAGGCCACTCGTCGTCGAGTGCCAGCTGGGGTTTCCTTAGACTTCCTATGAGGCTGTGGTTCTCTCTCTATCTCTGATCTTCTATTATGCTTGAACTAATAAGATATATTACCATTGGTCACGCCTACTGGTAGGCGCGAACATCAAAAGAGCGCAGCGTGGGCTTTCAAAGGTCAGCCCACTCAGACCTTTCTTTCTAGAGCTCAGTCAGTCCGTTAGCAAGGACTTCTAGTCTTCAAACCACACAGTTCAGGTACTGGCCAACCGGAGATACTTCACGACACGATGCTTCTGCTCGTCTGTATTCACCAAATCTGAACGTTACACGATGTTTTATACTATCTGGCTACCCAGCGTGCTAGTCCGCTGGCCCAATTAGTTCAGCTATCTCATAGGTCGAAACCTCCCACCATTTTAATTGTAGTAATACGTCTGCACTATTCTACCAGCCAGTTAACGTGCAAAAACTTGTCTAGTCATACTTAACAATGTCAACTATCCCCACCTTGTTTCACCCCTACTCCATTACTTATTAATCACGAACATTAAAACCGACAAGCGTGCATCTCTAACAGTTTAACTTTACATTTATTTACTCACCAACTATAATTCGCGAGGGCCGTTCAAGGCCACCAGCCAATTTCTCATGGCCCTGGTAAAACAACAACAACTCACTCTCTGCGTGAGTTTTAACAACATCTGAATCATGACATAGGTGGCAACCCGAAGCTCCGACCTATACGCGCCGACTTACTAGGCGGCCTTTCTGTGGTTACCCTATGTGCTATTCAGAGACGTTACCTTTTTTACAGAGCTTCTCTGGAAAACGAGACATTTGTCAATGGTTGGGACATAGGTCTCATGGCACCAGACATCAAGGTCAACCCTTGTGGTGTAGAACACCCAGTCTGCGTAGTCATTTGCGTTAATGACTTTAGTATAGCTGGCTTCTGATGTTACTAAGGTGCATTTTTTTTGTCCCCCCGTGATAAAACAGTGCCTGGCAAAACGTCGTCCGAGCGCACAAGAGAGAACATTCCAGGTAAGACCTCGCTGGCAACCCTGTTTTCAGCTCACGGTTGTAAGCAAAGGCGAAGAAACGGTACTGTTTTTTCTTCATCTCAAACCTGAAGAAAATAAAGGAAAAATGTCCCCTGACATGGGTGAATCAAAAGATTGCAAGACCAACAACAAACTGGGAGAATGTAACGGCACATATGAAGTTTGAAGCTTGAATCGGAACACATTTCTCTTCTTTTTGGGGTAAAAAGGGTTAAGAATGCAGTTTGAAGCTCAAAGCAGATTGCAGTTTGGGGGAGAGGGGGCGGGCAGGGGCGGGCGGGGTGGGAATGGGGTGGCTTGGAGTTGGTAACCAAACCAGGGGCGAAGCGTGGCCCTCTGCTGAGGGTAATCAGAATTTAAGCTAGTAAGATCTTTATAATAGGACGTATCGCTACATCATATTTACATAATTATAAATGCAGCGACTAAAACAATGAAACGCGTGCTAAGCCTAGGCACTGCAGAATCTAAAGAGCGGACTATTCTTGTTAACTGGACAGGAATGCAGCAATTTACAAGCCAAACTAATCTGAAAATACCATTCATTCATACTAACAGACTTATAAACGCATATTTTTCACCCATTTGTTAAAATATAATTTCAACGGCCAGTTTTCATTGTCATATTCATAGCCAGAGATTTTGTTATTCTACCATCTCATAAAGTTTCTCGAAAAGGACCCATTAACATTAAATGGCAGAAAGTGCTTAAGTGGCATCTCTGTGACACAACAATGTGCAACGATCTCGGAGAGGTGGCTATCTGCTGTTGCGGTATAGGTTCGCTCGACCTATCAAGTATCTTGATACGTTCGACTGATTTTGATCACAGTTCCCTAGATCTATTAGACTATATTTTTATGCTTTGATAGCTCTTGCTGTACATGGAGTAAATTATTCTTAGATCATCTCAACCAAACCAAAAAAACCACACAAACTGCGATTAGGATGAAAACGACCGCATAGTGAAAAACATGCATAAATCTAGGTAAAATCAGGTCAAACTTTGATTATAAACCCATTTTTATCCCCACTATTCTGCTGTCTACGGGGCCGCGTCGACGAATACAGGCTACGCTCAAGATAGCTTCTGGGTGTAATCAAGTCTTCTTCGTCTGTGTTAATCACTGATTATGGACCAGTTCATAAGGTGTCGGTCCCTATAAAGATGCTTTTCGGTGAGGGGTGTTGGACTATATATAACAAACGCAAATAGCGAGGGAGAGTTGAATGCTGAACTGACTAAATGGACTTGGAGTTGGGCTCGATCTGGAAAGCACAGTAATTCTATAATTAATATTCGAAGGGTAATCACTGATTATTTGATTATGAGGAAGCCTCGCCCCTGAACCAAACAGCTTTTCTAAAAACTTCAAAAGTAAAACTTGTCCAGGTAAAGGCTGTCTAACATAACTTACGTGACGTCAGAGGAGACTGTCAGCTCCATTAACCAATGACAGACAGAGAAAAACGCAAGCACGGACAACACTCCTTTCTTCTCTTGCCAAAAACTTGTCATCGTGTTTTTTGTATGTTTTCTAGCTGTCAATAAAAAGAAAACGCGAAGCTAAAATTAATACTTTCTCTTTAGATCATTAACTAAAAAAAAATTATTTTATTGATTGTATGCTAATTTTGATTTTAACAATTACAGCACATGAGCCAAAATGTTGCTCTAGCGTTTTTTTTACAAACTCAAAATCATTACCTTTTTTTTTCATAACTTTATATAACTTATATACAAACTTACAACTTTATACAAAATTTTCTATCACATGAGAGTGTTAGAAATATTACATCAGTAACATTAATCGTAATACGACTTATACTAAGAATGTAGTAGATTAATGATACTGCAAACCATTTTTTTTTTTCCAGGAAGATAGAGGTAAAAACGGGCAATTACGAGAACGAAGATGTGTTCGTTCGAGAGATAGTGTCACATTAAATTAACTATCTTTGGATAAAGGCTTATCGAAACTGAAATATACTTTTCAAAAATAGGGCTAAAGGTGATTAAAAAAATTTAGAGCAAAACCTGTTTGAATATCCAGACCTCCAGATAATCATCCGTATGAAAGTGGAACATTTATTTAAACGTTCTTGGTTGTTTTTTTTTCAGCAGGAGTTTCATGACCAACAACAAAACACTATCTACTGTAAGAAGAATCCCAAAGCCGGTATTTATGCTCATATTATCCATTGTCCTTGGTGTATTTTAATGTAGTGAATCACCAACAAAGCCAATGAAAAAGCTTCAGTCCAGCTCCTAACAATAGGCCCAACACAGTTCCTGAACATCAAAGAAGCAGTTACATGTTATTCGGCACTGACACAAGAAATGTTCTCAATATGCCAGCTACATGCCATTAACTGCTTCCGAAAGTCAAATTTAATTAAACTTCCAGTGCACAGACAAATAGTTTGTAAGTCCCAAATTCTGAATCTTGCAAAAGTATTCCAAATTATAAATTAATAAGCATCGCAAAGAAAAACAACAAAAAACAACAAGAACAACAACTATTTTATGATAAAAAGTAGAAAAATGTTCTAAATACAGAAAGCTATACGCTAGGTAATGGATCAAATGTGTACAAAATCGAGCACTTGGTACATTGAACACTTGGTACAAGAGAGTTAATAATGTATCCTCATGTTTTAAAGAGAATTTTGCTTGGGTTGACAAATTCGAAAACACCAAGTACAACACCAATAATAAAGTAAAACCTTCAGATCATAATGATGATATTATTTTGCACATCCTAATTCATTTGAACTTCTTCCATCAAACAAAGTAAATGCATTTAACAATATTTTCTTGATTTCTGAGCTCCTATGAAAAGTTCACGACCGTTTCGATGACTTTTTTTGTCGCCTATACTAACAGTAACTGCCCTTTTCACACTGATAATGGCGTCTTAAGAAAAAGAAGATTATTTCATAGCGGATTCATCACAAATTAATAATTATAATAATCAATATTGTAACACGTATCAATCCCACCATGATAATGCCATGTTTTTACCCAGTGCATGCCCTCCCCTTCCTGCATATTTTGTCTATCCGATCAATTGAAACACCATTGTTCTTGTTAGTGTTCAACTTATTTTATCAATTTCTAATGAAAAGTATTTTTGTATTGATTTCTTATTTATCCTCTTTTTCGACCACAGAAACTGACATTTATGCGTGAAAAATCAATATGTTATGGGAAATGAATGAACAAGTTGGCATGTTCTAATTGTTCAACAAAGGCTTTTCTCAAACGAGCCAGTGGTGTTCAGGTAATGGTCAATGAAATATCAATGATGTTAAGGCATTTAACTGTAGGTAAAAAACACCCCCAGGTCTTTAGGAATGAAAAAGTTTGAACATTAAAATGAAATGTTTTTCTGTTTTGAGACAAAAACAACAATGAATAAAAGGTAAGACGTGGAAATACATGTAGATGTTTCGGTTGCACGATACACGGAATGTCCAAACTTGTCATTTCATTTTCTGTAAATCTTACATTTACATCAATAATCCTCTTTTCCATGTCTTCCAATAAGACCATTTCTCCAGACTCACAAAATATTAGGGCTGAGTAGATAGATAGATGATAGATAGATGATTGATAGATAGATAGATAGATAGATAGATAGATAGATAGATAGATAGATAGATAGATAGATAGATAGATAGATAGATAGATAGATAGATAGATAGATGATAGATAGATAGATAGATAGATAGATAGATAGATAGATAGATAGATAGATAGATAGATAGATAGATAGATAGATAGATAGATAGATAGATAGATAGATAGATAGATACATAGATAGATAGTTGGATGGATGGATGGGTGGACGGACGGACGGACAGACAGACAGATAGCTAGATAGATAGATAGATAGATAGATAGTTGGATGGATGGATGGATGGATGGATGAATGGATGGATGGACGGACGGACGGACGGACAGACAGACATATAGCTAGATAGATAGCTAGATAGATAGATAGATAGATAGATAGATAGATAGAGAGAGAGAGATAGATAGATAGATAGATAGATAGATAGATAGATAGATAGATAGATAGATAGATAGATAGATAGATAGATAGATAGATAATAGATAGATCGATAGATAGATAGATAGATAGATAGATAGATAGATAGATAGATAGATAGATAGATAGATAGATAGATAGATAGATAGATAGATAGATAGATAGATAGATAGATTCCTTTAGAAAATTTGTTTTTGAGCGTTATCATACTTTTATGTGTACATCTCAAATTTTGTTTGGGTACATTTCGAGGACATTGTGGGTTTTTGGGGGGGGGGGGGCGGGGGGGGGGGGTGAGTGGTTGGTACTGAAACAGCTGATCACTAATATATCCAGAAAAATGGCCACAGCAGACTTGAGCAAGGGGAGAGGAAAATCGATTATGAAAAGAAACATCTATTTTCAATGTTGATAAAACGAGCGGCGTTTACCAATGTGGTGGGCCTTGTTGAAAGATTCCCTCACGTTTTTCTAAATCTTTCCTTTTGTAATTTAACACAGATAATGTGACTTGAGAGGTGGGTTCTACTGGTTTTTGAATATTTCACATAAACCTCATTATTCTCCGGTCACAGTAATTACATGAACTCAAGACGTTGCTGTTTTGGGGTAAACACGGGCAATTTCTAATGTGCTGTGACAAAATGCCTGCTATTGAGCTTTGGTGATTTGGAAACACTGGCAGTCTTAGATTTGAATTGTAGCTGAGGGCAACCGTTATGGCAAATGGTGGGAGCTCAAATATTTTGGTGGCTTTTAGATTGCTGTCTTTATGCAAAATTCGCTCTTTTTAGATCGGCTAAATAATCTAATTGATGAAAATACAGCCTTTTTGTCACAAAAACTGTTGTTTGAATCCCAGGAATACTTCCAATGGCAGACTAAATCAAGTGCTAAGGAGAGAGAGCGAAAGAATACAGCACACATTTTTCTAGAATTTCATAGAAACCCCGGACAGACAAGACAGATCATGGAATAATGTATAACTAGATGACCTACCGGGCATTTGCCCGGAATAAACAATCATGTTCCCTCCCCCCCCCCCTCCCCCCCTCTCTCTCTCTCATCATATAATAATGGAGCTTGGGCCCAACTTTGCGACCGCAAAGGCTTTTTTACTACGCAACGTAGAGAAATGAAACTTGGCACATGTATGCAAAATTTATTAAGCCTGTACGTGTCGAGCTCATTTTTTCCCGAAGCTCTTTACTTTTCCCAGAAATTCAGTTATAATTATTAGTTATCAATTCATGATTGCGAATACGACGTGATACTGTACTTCCGTCAATTTCGTCATTTCCGCCTCTTACCGGAAATGTAAACTAGAGTTCACGATTCACCACGCCGAGAAAACTTTGATAGTGATCACCGAGTATAGTGTTATACAGATGAGGTGAGTGCCATTCATTCTTACCAAGAAAACTGTGCGTAAATATTTAGATCATTTTTTACGAACACATGAGCCCATGAAAAATGCTCGGTGCGCACTACTGTGCACTGTGTACTACTGTAATACTACCCTATCTATCTATTGATCGCCGATTTTATGTGGATGACCCAAAGTGTCTCGACATCAATGTCTTTGTGCTGATTCCTTTCGGTCTGGAGCGGTGAGCTTTGTTTTTTACCATTCGAAGAATGGGGCAGTTACTAGTAATAATAATAAAAGTAATAAACTACAGTCTTGCTTCAGAACTCATGCGCACCAGAACAGTACGCACCAAACTGAACACTTGATACGGTTACTTTTTATAACATGCACGGTACTATATATTACGAAACAAACATGCTAAAAATACAGATGTTACATAGCAATAAACATTGTTATTTTTTTAAAAATACAGGCTTGAAGTAAACAACTTTTAATTATAGCCATCATCTTCCTTATCTCAAATGCCACCTTCCTGCCAAATCTGAGGCCTGAAGAGTGTATAGTTTGGTCAGTTAGTCATGCCAAAGGTTGCAAGTTACTGAAATATAATAGACTAGATGAGCTACCAGGCATTGCCCAGAATAAACAAAACCTGGCCCCCCCCACCCCCCCCCTCTCTCTCTCACATAATAAAAGTAATAAACTACAGTCTTACCAGAGAGTAGACTCTCTGGTCTTACTTCAGAACTCATGCGCACCAGAACACTACGCACCAAACTGAACGCTTGATACGGTAGGCAGTGGCTACGGTTACGGCAGCCGGTGAATACAACTCATCATTTTTCTTTGTTCGGCTTTACTCCCGTTCGTACAGCAGGGGTTTCTTTCTTTGTTTTTTTCTATTGGGATATGAGCGTAATCTGCCGTAAACGTAGCCACTGCCATGTAGGAAATGTACCAAGAGCCACCGCTAAGCAGCGCCATTGTTACAGCATAATGGTCTGTTTATAATTGAATTGGCGTGTGTAAAGAAGTGAAGAGATATAACATGTTTATCTATTAGTTAAGAAGTTAGCAAAGTAAAATATATATTTGATGAATTAGCAAGTACCAAGATCTATTTTTACTCGAAGATAATTGTGAATTAAATAACTTTCATAGATCTTTAGTCGGCGAGTCATGTGACTTGTAGCAGTTGAAAGCATAGTGATTGTTTCCACTTGTAGAATACATACAAGTGAACATTAATATTGTCCAATAGTGCAACATTATTTTGTCATTGCAGTTGCCTTGAATTTCATTTCGTATCATAATTGTATTATCTTTTAATAGATATTGTTGTGGCCCTGTAGGCCTGAAAAAAAAACGAACCATTTATTGTTTCTTAGTAATTTAAGTGTGAAAGTTTGTGTGTACGTCTAGTGTGGGTTTGGACCTCTCGTAAATTCCTGTCGAATGCCGTAACCCACCTTGTGACACCGACATCGTTATCATAATATGATGCTTACGCTCATCATCGTGATCATCAAGATGATGATGACTAATCGCCATCATCATCTTCATCGCCATCACGACTACCACCGCCACCACATCGTCATCATGACTACCACCATCACCACTACCATCATCATCGCCGTCACTGAGCCAACAAAACAGCACTTTTATCTAGCTGAGGTGATTTGGCTGGAAATTTGAGATTCTGCTTCATTTCTGATTCCTTATTACCTCTTCTATAAACAAACTCGTATGGACAAATGTATGCCATGAATAACGTGCAAAATGAGTAACACATTCGATTCCATTATCAAGTTGAAAAGTGAGACATATATTTTTACTGTACACGACAACATCAACAACAACAACAACAGCTCAATAGAAATAATACAATAATAACAACAATAACTACTCTACAATTAAAACAACAATAACAACAACGACAACAACAAACTACTGACGATCTCTACATAATAAATGAAACTCTTCATAGCAAGGACACGGATCAAGGTAGACCATTACAGATAATCAATTTTAGTAGTTCTTTCCAAAGTTAAAAAATTCGATTGTTACAACATTCGAGTACGAAACAAGATCTGACATTAAACAGAGGGTTGATGTGAAATTAGAATGGCAATGTACACAGACCGAGGCAGAATAAACATTTCTGTACGGTACTAAGAGGTCTCTGACCAACAGCTTAAGAATTCCCCAGAACATGTGAAGGAAGAGATGGTTACAACAATGGTATGAATTTAAATTAGAAAGGCCATAGATCAGTGTTTTTCAAGATAAGCAGCAGGCACCACCGGTAGGGCATAGCAATATTTTCGTGGGGCGTGAGACTCTAGATTGGGACGTGGGGATTTCTCAAAGAGATCTTAATTTCATAGTGTATTTTATTTTAACTGTAAAAAAAAGCAAAAAAAAAAAAAAAAGTTTATGTTGTGTTGGAGGTTTCCTTCTTTTGAAACTTCACATAGTGAACATATAAATATTTTTGACATCTTTTTATACGGCCAAAACGGCAGTGGACGATGTGAAGACACGAATAACGAGTGGTGTCATTCTTAGAGTAGGCCATACATGGGCTTGATTTTATCGATCTTTGACCCCTTTCCCTCCCTTCTTGTAGCCTATGTTTTTTTTTTAAAAAAGGTTTTCTTTAGCGCCCACTTCCCCCCGAGCGGAGCATACGGTCATTAGAATATTTAAATTTAATGCCCACGAAGAAGGCCTTGGCCGTTCTGAACCTGAACTCTTTCTGTCCCCATCAACGTGTAGATGTCCGGGTAGATGCCCGACCAACGCAAGATGCGTCGATCGTCATTTTCGTAATTTCACCTCTTCTGTGTGAAAAATCCTGGCCATAGCAGCAGAGACACCAAATCAACCTGAACCGTACATAACATAAAACTTCTGCTTTTTCCCATGTGTGTGGTGTATATATATATATATATATATTTTTTTTTTTTTTGTAACAACATGAACTTTGTGTATGTTTTACTCTTGTTTTTCCTTTTTGAAAACGTACACCTCAGTTGAGTTACATTCTGTGTTGTGTTCTTTGGGCATCTGGTGCTTAATGGTCCGAGACAGAAAGAGTTAAGGGGTATTTCAGAGGGGTACGGAAGACTGAGCCGGTTTTTCACTTGTTATGCAACGCATTGCACAATAAGCCGCCGACCCCTGTTGGAAAACTGAGCCGGTTTTTTGTTGTAGATATCGACTATATTGTTTTCGAACTTTAGATCGATTAGCCTGACGTACCAACCCTAAAGCACTGGACTGTATAAACATGATAGATCTTTGGATAGACTCAGTATGCTAACACACAACAGGAACAGTCACAAACTGACTGTGCGCGCGCGCCTAACACAACTCAATAGGCTAGCCATGCTTTCCGCCTGTAGACGCACCTTCCTAGAGACTACAATAAAAGCCTGTCAGTTTCATGTCGGTCAAGCATGGTACCGAAAACTTCAACAAATTGGACTACCTCCTGAGTACACGTCTACCAGTGAAACTGCAATGTGGCTAAAATCCTTTTTTGGCTTACCGGCACTTGAGCCTAGTGAAGTACAAGATTGCTTTGCTTTTGTCATGGCCCAGTGCCCAGACCAGGACCATGACAAACTCACAATGTTTTCTGACTATGTTTTTGACAACTACAATATCTTAAACTGCCAGATACCCGCCCAGTTTGTGGACTTGTCTTGAAAGTTCCGTCAGAACGACCAATGCATCCGAAAGTTTTCATAAACATTTTGCAAGCCACTTTACATCGCCGCATCGAAATATATTTCTGTTCATCGAAAAACTCGCAGAAGAACAGCTACGAACTGACATAAAGGTCAGATCATCCTATCAGTACCACAATGTTCCTGTGAGACGCTTGCGTGAGCGTGAGAGAATTAGGGAGACTCTCATTACTGACTACAATGACCAAAGGCTGTCTCAGGCAGAGTTTGTGCACAAAATGGCTCTCAAGATGCTACCCGTCAAGTTGTGAGGCCCCTTTTAATATTTTTAAACAATTTTTATCATGGTTTTAACAGCTCACAATATAAACATTATCCTGCTCAAAATCCGACTTCCACCTCCCCGTGGTGAGCAGGGGGCAACACGTATCAAGACCGTTTCAATCAGCTGTTATAATTACATGCATTTAATTCTTACAAAATTCACCAGAAAAAAAAGCAAAGAAACAGTCTCAATAAGTGGCGAAAGGAAGAGGTTGACTAGTCGTTAGAAAAATTAAGTATCGATATGCCAAAAACCGGCTCAGTCTTCCAACAGCTTTTACAAGCTACCTTTGAAGTTTTGAACAATAGGATTAAAAATCCGGCTCAGTTTTCCGGTACCCATTTCAGACGGACAGTTTGACTATTTGACTGTTTCATTAAACAAAATAGTCTGCTTTCGAGTTCGAGACAATCTTACAACCTACTTCATAATCTTAGGAGCGTAAATGGGCCTTTCAATCTTTCAATGGAATGAAGGTCTAATTCCAAGGAGACGAACCAAACGAATTATTTCGTGACTTTTGTCCTTGCTTATTATCTAAATCAAAGTTCTTTCAAATTCTGGAACCCGACTTTCTCTAACTAATTAATATGGAATTAGACCACGCTTTAATTCACAGGCAAATTTTAGAGCCTCGAAATAAACGTTCAGGGTACACTCACATAGTTGGATTGGATTGGGCAACTTTGCATTTCATTACCAGAAAAGAGCTGTGGAACGCAGCAGTAGATCTGAGAGCTTTCTGGGCACTGGTTAATCAATGTGTCTCTATAACTGTATGTTCGTTCATTCTGTTCCAATAATTAATTGTGCATTATGAAGGAAGTAATTGTGAGACACCATAGTTTGAATTTTGTCATCTAACGAATTGTCATTATTCCCAATGTATGTTTTTCTTTTCTAACGATAGAGCCTTTCTATGTCGACCAGCCTGAGTTAACGGCCAGCTTACCAGCCCAGTGTGATCTTAACAATACTATTACCAAAGTGTGGAACTGTTACATGTAGACATTTCAGGATTTATTCTGAAAGAGGTAACATTTTCCTTTGGTCAAATCAAGTTTCTTGCCTTGAGAATGTATGAATGTATGATTGTAGATTATTTTGCAGATCTCACAAGTTGCATTGTTATCATTAAAAAGTTGTCGAACGCTAGTCCAGAATGAGCTAGGGGTGACTGTAAAAGAAGATTTTCGTTTGACAATTATGTTCTATTCGTAATTCTCGTCCTTCTTTGTTGTTACTGCTGTTGTAAATTTCGTTTAAAAAAAATGCATACCATTGTCACTTCAAGTTTCAGCGACGTTCTTCTGATGAAAACAAAATATACCACAAATCTCTATCATCGGACTTCTTCTTCTTGTTCTCCTGCGTTCTTCGTGTCAGACTGTTTATATCAGGAGGCAGGTAGCCTTTATGAAGGACGATGTGCTCCTGAGATCCTCTGCTGTCCCATATAGCTTAGTGTGTAGTGCCGCACCTCGGGGCCAGCTATCTTCCCTCTGTTGTCTGTATAGGAGGCATTGTTGGGGGACATGTTCTGCATTCTCTTGGGACTTTCCACATGTTATTGGACAAAACGTTCTTTTTTTAGAACGTCCAGCGTGTCTACGTGCCAGACCAGAACAAGAGCACTGGAATACTTTCCATGACGTCACTTTGGACTTGTCAAGACAGTGGTGGATCCATATTAAATATTCACCGATATTGAAATTTAAGCTGTTTTATCCGTGAGTGTCAAAACATTTAGCCCTTCTGTTACCTAAAATGAGACACTTTGGCAGTCGGAGTCCACGATCTATGTAAAAGCACTATCATCGACCATTCCTATAGTGATGTTGGTGATTCAATTAAATTCACAATTCAAAAGCAAAAAGAGTGTAATATTAAGCCAGGACAAATATTAACATTGGAAGTTCTAAAAGATCAATGCTGAACATAAAGCTGCCCCCTAACAATGGAAATCGAGTAAAGGCGTATAATTATTTCATTAGGAATGTATCGACATGTGTACGTAGATTTCAAACAGTTTAATTCTGTCAGTTTTTGCAGTAATTGAATTGCCCCACTTCATTGATTCGAAGGCGTTTCCGTCGAGCCTCAATGGTAAAGATTAAAAAAGAAAAAAACACTCTCGAAGTAGTTCTTAGGGCTGACATCTCCATCTCTTAAGACTTCTTTAGTTATTTATAGTCTGATCTTGTGGTCTTCAGAAAGTTTAGTGAAAAGAATTTATGTCTCATGGACGTCAGTTATTATCCATCAGTTCACATTCTGACAGCGATGACAAAGTGTAAATTACATGGCAGCAATAGCAAATAATTATGATAAAAAATGAAACAGCATTACCTATTACACAGGTAATGCTGCTCGCCTTGCAGATTTAGTTTACAAGTGTCAGGATTAGGTTAACTCTCCTTAAACAAATCTAAAGAATGAAATCTACTGAACTAAAAAATGAATTCAACATAATACTTAGAACTAAAGAGTGAAATCTACACATAGAACTAAAGAATGAATTTGCTACGGAACTAAAAAGCGAATTCTACATATACGCGGAACTAGAGAGTGAAATCTACACCTAGACTTAAAAAGTGAATTCTACTTAAAGAATGGTGTATTGGTGTTATGGAGAACGGGTTCTACATGTGTAGAACTAAAGACTCAATTCTGCTTGACAAATATACAGAGGTAAAGAATGACTTCTATTGATTGTTCCATTACTGGAACCATTACCTATCTTCATTGATAGGAGTTGGAATACTTTTCAAAACCCAATGAAATTAATTAATTAGCTATTTCCTTTTTGTGATTCACGTTCCTAGCAGAGACATTGGCTGACTGATCGGCTGACTGACTGAGTGACAAATAAATCTAACAGTAGGTGTGTCATACCTCAATGATTTTACTTTCAACAGGTAATAACGAAACAAATATGAAGAAATATCTGCTGATAAAAAAGGAAGGAGGTTTATTTTTGCTCGCGTGTTGCTGCATCTATCAGTGTTGCCTGCAGTTGCAAGTCTGTGCAGAAAACAGTTCCTACATCACGTAAGTTATTTTGCCTGGGGGAAATGGCAGGAATGAGTCAGTTGGACTCAGGTGATAGAGCCAAACCAGGCATCTCACGTGGATTGCATGGTCAATGGTCTTGCCACCCGAGAAAGATTCAGGAGGATCCAGGAACCTGGTCATTTGGGGAAAGGGAGCGAAACGTCTGTCCCCGGACTTTACTGCCTCTTTTACATTTAGAGTTGAATTCTTAGTTAGTTCCATTTTACACTACCATTCGGTCCCATAGCGTACTGAGTCAGGTTTTCTTTGCTTCGGATTTTTGTGGGCTTTAGAGTTGAACGGTGTCTCACTGTCTAGTTAGACTGAAACAAGTCTTTCTCGCTAGCTGATTCAAAAGAGGTTCATATCTGAGTCAAAACCGATGCCAAACAGACTTGACTAAATGCGCTGCTTAGCCTAACTGTCGCCATTCTTCAATGCTGCGCCATGCGGTTTCGGGGTATGGGAACTTTTGTTACTACATGTAAAACATAATTTCGTCATAAGCAAAACTAATAATATGATCAACTTCTGTCTTCACTCCTTAGACACGATTTGAGAAGAACATCCTACAACGAATATTCATCCCTTCTCAAGCATGAGTTACAAGCACTCTCACCTGTCAGATCTCTCCTGGAATGTACTATTCTGTGTGCTCACAATAGCAGCTGCCACGCCGTGTTTTATCGGAAATCACAACGTAATTGTACCCTGGTGACGTCAGATTCTCACTTTCCTCAAGCCATTGATCAGGAGTTCTACTCAGACTGGTATTTTTACATTCATGGGAAGAGAGATGCCATTGTCTCGTGTTCTTATACGTATCTCAGTACCCTGGGAAAATGCGTCAGTTTCCATTATCGAAATGAAGATAAGGTAAAGTATCAGAGCGACAGACAGGTAGACAGTTATAATAATACAACAACAAATCTTATAAACTGATAAGGTAACATAACAGAACGAGAGACAGGTAGACGATTTTCAAAATACAAATTTTATAGACTTACAGGGAACTTAACAGAACGAAAGACAGGTAGGCGTTTGTAAAAATATGTTTACAAAATAATTTTATGTTATATAAATGTCATATTAACTTGCAGGTAACATATAAGGAGGACAGACAAGTAGACGGTTGTAAAAATGCATTTTTACAGATATTACAGATTATTACAGACATTATTTTATAAAATAACCTTACGGAACCTTGCATCATAACGACAGACAGACGGTTGCAGAAAATATATTTACAAATTATTATTATGTAATATAAACTTACAAGTAACATTATCAGAAAAACAAACAGTTGAGAGGTGTACATATGTAAATATGTTTACGAAAATGGAAAATAGACAAAATCTACTGAATAATACGTGGTCGAGCAAGGACAGGTGGAAGGCTGAATGGATATGAATGGATGATTGGATCGACCGATAGACAGATGGGTGATGGGAGGGGGGACACGTTGCTCTAGACTAGAGGCAAAGTGCTCCCCTCTCGTGCCGAAGGTACCAGGTTCGATCCCCGGTCGGTGCAGGCGTGTTGGATTTTTTTTTCGTGGGGGGGGGGGTCCCTGTCTCTGATCTTATGGTAGGTAAATTGTGAACATACCCTTCTCGGATAAGGACGAAAAACTCGGAGGGCCCGTGTGCACGTTGCACACGCTAAAAATACCCTGGCAGTTGAAAGTCGAGAAGAGCAGGTCGAACAAGGCCACTGCCCGAGCAAAATTCTAAAAAATATTACACCCTACCACAAAAATACACAGAAACAAAAAGCAGATCAATAAAAACAAGAAAAGTGAGGTGTAATGCCAAGAGCAGCGAACCTCGTCAAGTAAAGACCTAAACACAGATAGATGGGTGAAAGATCGGATGAACTGATGTATGGGTGGTTGACAGAACAGAAAGAAGGAAAAGTAACCTGCTTGACGGGAGAGTATTTCGATAGATGGATAGGTAGATAGCTAAAGATGAGGCTACGAAGGATAAATAACTGTTTACATTTTACAGTGCCGGCATTGGAAGGGTTAACACTGCTACCGTTGGTCATAATGACCTATTTTAGAGGATTACATCTGCACCATTTCCCTTTAACTGTATTTCAGAAGAAATTTCTGGATGCCATCGCAGATTGTCAGTCAAGAGGTGGAGAAATTGTTGACTTCTCTGACTCTTCAGAATTCTTGGCTTTTCGAGACGTCATAAGATTCAACTCCACTTTTGAGACCCGCAAGTGGTATATTGGTCTTATGTGGACCAGTTCTGACCCAATTTGGAGATATTCTAATACAGGTGAGTCGATGCACAATCAATTACATTAAAATTCAGCCAGATACAAGTAGCACGAGTACAAGGGGAAGGCCAGCACGACAAAGATTTCCATCCATCCCCCCTCTCCAATTTGTCATGCCCTTAACTCTTACGCCACATCACCAGATCGAAGACAATTGTTCTTTTTTTTTAAGGTAATATGTACCCATCACCTACCACGTTTGGCTAAACTTTCAGCATTCTTAAACAAATACAAAAAATGACAAACAAATAGACAGGCAGACAAACAAACAAACAAAAGCATTATCTCTGGCATGGTGAGGGACTAACACTAACGTGTCGGGATTTGGAAAGTCTCGTGCGAGGAGGGAGGTGAGAGACGGGCGTGTGACTATTGTTGGCTTGTACCGTGGGCATCAGGACGGTGGATCTTGACCATGCTCTGTTGAAATGAAGAATCACACGTATTATTTTAGTTGCGATATGCAAACGAAATTTTGACAAGAGATACGTATTTTATTAGCAGAGCAACGGCCGAGACTCAAGATACCCAGATAAACCATACCTTCTCTGAGAAGATTGTGCGCGTAGAGGTTGCTGGGCCATGGCGAACACTAGTTATTTTTCGTTGTATTATGAAGGGATATAGGCATTAAATTGTTGCATTGTTGACTTCGCCGTTACGTCTTGGTATCCTGTGTCTCGACAAACAGTGTGCAACTAAAAAAAGAAAAAAAGATTTGGAAAACAAACTAGCTAAACGTAAGTTTTACAAAAGTTACTGATTATATTACCTTCAGAGCCAACTGTGTCCCTTTCAGAACATTTATCATGTATTTCTTCCATCATACAGGTGTGATAGTTTCTGAGAATGACACGATATGGAAAAGTGAAGAGCCCAACTATGCAGAGGGCGTGTCTGCCTTTTGTGGAAATATGGAACAGCAGTTTGATTTCTTGGTGGATGATACACCCTGCTCCAGAAAGAGAAACTACGCTTGCCAGTACTTCAATTGAGATGCACGCCATTTTCACGTGTGACACAGTGTTTATAACTCATTTCCATCTGAGTTGCCTTTCTGGTCGGCCAAACCCACTAGACCACTGTTTGTCAAGGTGGGGTGATTTCAGTTCTACACATATTTTTTATATTTTGCACAGTGGCTGGTATTAATGAATGAATGGATGAATGAATAATTAAATGAACTACTAACTCACTTACTTAATTAATGAATGTGTTATGTTTTTGTAAGTCACCCCTTGTTTTTATGAATGAATTGATTTGTGTTTTTACAAAAGCCCTTCTGATTCTGGTGAATCCATAAATATTGCAGGTCTCATTTCGGTCATAAAACGTCAGGTTAGCACCACCTGCCGTTTCTCAGACAAATGTTATCATGTCATTCGTACCAAATATTTTAAGATAATATTTTATTGTAGTTTCATTCATTTTCTGTTTATGTTGCGACCTGCCAACCCGGCATATGAATTATCTGAATTAAGCATTTTGAGCTATTTATGAAACGGACGTATCAGTACCTTGTGTTGCTGGAGACATTAAGACCCTGATTACCTAGGGCGACACGCGACACGTATGTCGCGATACTTGTCGCAACACACTCCTCATTTCACCAGTTTACATCGATGTCACGTCACACCCTCACGCACACTGAGTATTATGACGAATTTGAACAGTACACATGCAGACAAAATGGATTTTTCTGATGACAATACCTTGCTGTTAGTAATTTTACTTAGAAACAAAAAGAAACACACACACACACACAAAAAAAAAAAAACGAGGCGTTGACACAAGATGTGGTTCAGAGAACATTTCTTGTTGAGAAATACAAAAGGGGAATTAGACCGAACCTTTTGTTCACTGATGGATAATCAGGATGAGATGATATTCTTTAAATTGTTTAAGAATGTCCTACAAGACGTACAGTGAACTGAAGACAGTTCTACTTCCACACTTACGTAGTCATCCATTATCTGTGCAGTGCACTAGACCTCCCAACGTTTTCAAGACACGTTTTCAAAAAATAAAAGTGACATGCACACGTTCTTGATCCGTGTCGTCTCACACATTTCCGGTGTCTCGTGTAATATGACGATCTATGTACCATCACTACTATAAACCATTCTTACCACTTTCTTATCACGCTTGTCGAGTGTCGCGTGTCGACTTAAGTAAACAAGGCCTAAGTGAATAGTTGGTTGTCTAAAGGGAAGATTTGTCCAAAGCGCCCGAAACATTGGTTTCTCAGATTTTCATATTAATTATCATTGCAGCTTCAAGGTATACCTTTTGTCTTCTTTCCTCAATATTTCATGGTCATGATTTAAACGTAGCTTAACATTTTATTTAGCTGACTTCACCACAATGATTTGGACAAAGTTGGTGATCCTTATAATTGTATAGTCTGCCGAGGCTGTTCACATAAGAACAACTTCCTGTTTATGCAGGTAAGCGTCTGACGTGACCTTAAAACATCTATGGTTAATTGAACATAGACTGGCTTTGACGAGACAGGACAATGCCGTCAGTATATTAAGTAGACGTTAGGGGTAAGGAGCTGGATAGCGGCGGTAATAAAGTGCATTCTCTACAACTAGTGCAAGTTTTGGAACACGTAAACTCATCCCCCTCCCCCACCACCACCGAACACACCAATGAAACGCTGGTCGCATGCAATTGCAATGCAAAGCAAGTAGTGTATATATTCCTCTTTGGCGTCACCGCATCCGCCATTATTATTTACCCTGCCTCCAACACAGTACATGTAGATAAGCCTTCCGCCGTCATGGAATCGAAGTCTGAAGGGAGTTGTTCACGTTGCCTCCTTCCTTGACATTGCCCAGTTATCACTCGTTCTTTGTGATGATGAGTTTTCTTACATGATAGGATGGGCAGTCCCAGTACATCTCCAGAAATGGATAAAATTATTTAAAAAAAAAGAAAATCAAGGGCCGCAAGATGGACGATTGTGACTCGATTTTTTCAAAAATTGAGATATATTTTAGGCATGCTCGTAGGTCCCGACAGCCCGCACGTTGTGTTATGAGTTTGGGTTAAATTGTGAAAACTAAAGGTTAAATAATGTTTTCTTTTTAAAATATCGAAACCATTAAGACTGAAAATTTTTCAGTTTCTTGCTTTTTCTAAAAATATTGTAAAAACCGAGTTATGATACTTATTTCGCGGTCCTAGAAATGGTTACTGCAGAGGACATAATTATCTCTGAATGTCTTGAGAAACTGACTGTTCAGCGCCTCATAAAAAAGATGTACGGTGCTTCAATAGTCTAGAACCCTACATGCAAATACATGTACTGTATTAAGATGATTCCCACAATGGAGTAATTCATTGCCCGAACTTTATACCTAGACGCGTTTGCTTAGCGCATTTTATTATTTTAATCATTTGCTAGATCAACACTGTCTGGAATATTGTGTACACGAACTCATGCAAAATATACATGATGACTCTGAAGAATTTTACATTTTTGTGAAGGAATACACCTTAAAAGGCTAGGCTCTCGTCCCACTTTTTGCCCTAAGCAGAAATGGTAACGGCTTTCCTTTATTATTCAAGACAAAAAAAAAACACACACAACAAAAGCAAAACAAAACAAAACATAAAGCACCCCAATTGAAATGGAAATTAAAGGTTTACTAATAAATAGCAAGTACAAACATCATGAGCCCATACAGGCCAAGGATTTTTATTTATTGTACTTTACAGTCTAACATAATGGATTAAATACACACGTTGCTTCTGATGTGATAGACCGCCCTCTCTAGAATTTTTGTTTACACAGTGCCAATGGTTTCTCTATGAAGAATGAGAGAGAATCAGCAAATACCGTCTGCAGGATGGCGAAGGAAGAGACATCAGATCACTAGCACTGCACCAAACGTGTTTGAGCTCGAGTGTAGAAAGGTGGTTCTCAGATTCCCAGGTCACATTCCTGCCTTTACTATCTCCTACGTTTCCTCAGTTCCTCCCCAATTTTTAATAGTCATAAAATAATAATATAACAATTGTTTTTACAGTGGTAATTATTGAAACGGTTCATGCAACTAAATTTCAGTTAATTATTGAATGAAATGAGAAAAAGAAAAGAGTTCATTTGTTTCATTGGATCACAACCTCTATTATTATAGTATAAACGCAGTGCCCAGAGTACACTCTTTGCCATGCATACAGGATGTTCATGCATACAGCACTTTATTTTACTCCCAATCCTCTCCTCACTTTCAGTTTGACATTTGACAAATCAGGTCAAACCAGGCATAGATTTATGTTCCATTATTATGTCAAAGTAACACTAACACCAACTTCCAAACTAAGGAAAACATGGGTGAGGGTTATGACTTTCTACAGGCTAAAAAAAAAAAAAAAAACATGAGGAAATACGACTGAACATACGATGTCTTTTTTCACAGACTTGTATCTACTAGAGGCGTGTAAAGTACAGGAAATTATACAAACCTGTTCCTTGAGTGTGAAGTACATGAAGAATTAAAGATCTTGCAGCTTTAATTATGGCCGAGAGTGACAACTGTCCTGTGCGAAACGTGAAGATATATGAGAATGATACTGAATGAAGGACTGCACAGAAGTGGCAGTAGTGAAAAAGCAGAAAAAGTACCATCTCCCAGTTCAATCTGCCTCTAGCGTTTCCATGTTGTCACTGCAACCGACAATTCATGGCAAGGATCAGCCTGATCAGCCACCTCCACACACAGATATGGCCAGACTTTAAAGATACTGAAGTTACGGTCATCTTCTTTTGCAAAGGACGAGCAAAAACAACATCAACGTGAGCTTATAAAATACTACTGTCAGTAAAGACGTGTTTCACCAGGGGATCTGTGGTTAGAAACGTCGGTTTACCGGCAGACGAATGTGACACACAATTTTTACAAGACGCAACACGGAAAGAAGGTTGTTATGTTATGAAGATGTCATTATAGGTATTGTGTTACTTTTGCAATGACACAGTTCAGTCCGAAACAAGGAATTTCATGGATCATTTAATTGGGGATGGATATTGACTGACTCATTGGATATTTGAAACACTTACCCCTCTAAATTTATGCCAGTCTTATCGGAGATGAGTATTATAAAATCATAGTAATTTGCATGGAAGACAGTCCATATATTCATGTAGCCTACTTTTTCTTTGTTCATACTTTTATGATGAGTTATTGTAAAAAATGTTCAAATTTCCAACATCAGCTTTCCGAAGAACATTCAAAATTGGAAAATTATTTTAATACCTCTCCAATTTTCAGAAAACATAAACTGAACATGAGTTGTATCAAGACTACTAGCATAGCCCTTACCATAGAATTTAACTTAGAACATGTACATGTATATAATGGATGCATCCTGTTCATCTTTAGTGTTCATGTATTGTTGAAATGAATATTTTGTACACTTACAAAAAAAAAAACAACACCAACAAAACTAACATATTATGCAGCATAGGCCATCTCAGCGTCCATCACCCGCACCGACACCACAGTCATCATCACTACCATCGTCACCACTGCCACAACCATCACCACATCACCAGCATTATCACCATCATCACCACCACCGTCATCATCACCACCATCATTTCCACTGTTACTAATACCGTCGCCACCACTACGATCATCACCACGGTCACCACCAGCACTACCACTATCAGTATCACCACTGCTGCCCCTCAAACACAATTACCACTGCTGGAACAGCGAGACTTCAACATGATATTTGTTTGCCGAAATTATTTTTATAGGCCAAACGAACATGACACTCGATCTAGATTTACAACAAGAATTTGTTACGAGTAAGTACGTCCCTCATCTTTTTCGCCCCAGGGATATGTATTTAAAAGCCTTTTGCGTCTTCAGAGCTAGAGAGCTCTTCCTCAACTACTCCTAACAGTGTTTAATTATTCTTTCAGATTTTCTTCGTTAAATGTTAGACTACTTCGAAATAGTAAAATGCATTGATAAATTAAAGATACAAAGGCATATTTGGCATAGAAATAGCTGAGACAATTTATTTAGAGACAATAGGCAAAAGCCGACAAAATACAAAAAAATTATTCATCTAATACAAATGGCCCGCGCATGATTTCAAATATGTTCCTGTAGACAGGATAGTCTATAGGCCTATATAACTATAAATATATGAACTCTCTAATTGCCTAGAGATTTGTGATAATCTGGAAGGAAAGATCTAGATCTAATCTAGACGTGTAGGCAATGGGGAGCATAGAATGTATTAAAGAAGAAAAAGAAATAGCTGTACTGTAGGTATTCAAATGGAAATTGACATACAACAACTACACAAATAACCTAGATTCTAGATATACTTACACGAGAGCAAAGTTAGTTTGAAATGTTTAAAAAATCTTAGTTTTCAATCTATTTCTAATACACTGAAGTAGGCTAAAAGGTGTGATATCAGTTTTCCATGAGACCCCCCCCCCCCTCTTCCTCACATTTTTGCCAGACATCCCCCCCACCCCCCTCCAGGCGTGATATCATATTTGAACGGCCCCTAATGTATAAACTTACTTTGTGAGCACTCCAGGGGAGACAACTCGAGTATAAGGTGCAAGCCTACCAAGTAACATGTTTACTTCCCTTGGCTTAACTACAGGCTGACATATAACAACGGCCATTATTCTAGATCAGGAAGAAAACTTAATTTGATTCCAGACAAGATAACATTAAGCCTTACATGTGTATACGCGCACCCTGTACGCCGCGCACCCTGTACGCATCAAATCTATCCTTGTTATGGAATGAGCTGGAGTTAAACTAACTACAATAAAATACAGTCTGCTAAGTCTACACACTCATACCACATAACTGCCCATGCTAGATGGCTCAATAAAAGACAATCCCGTCTACTTACTTAGCCCACCCACGCACAACGTAGTATCCCTTAATTAACAATTACTATCATAATTAGCAGAGGATAGCAAAAGCTAACTGGATCTACTCATTAAGTCAAAATTAATTAACTTAGGCCCCATTAGCTAACCCAGCTCAATTCTGCACATGTACAGATTATTGATATTACACAAAACCCTAGTCCATACTGTCACAGGCCTATCTCAACTCAGAGCCAAACTTATCCCTTTCCTATCCTCTGGATATATACCAAACTCCTTACTCATAAAGTCACAGGAGTATCTCTAGGTGGACCAACCCACATGATAAGTCAACACCTAAGTCTCAACCAACAATAGCAAGCCATAGTCTCCCACTACAGGGAGTACAAGTGATAATCATGGCATAAAGCCAAACCCAACTACATGGTACAACTACAAGACTGAACAGTCAAGTCAACCCACTTGTATTACCTCCAACAATACTGATATACCTAAAACATTCCCATATATATATTCAGTGAACATAATTATATAGTGTAACAAGATAATATCATAATAAGGACATACATATTATAGGTCTACTGGGCAAGCAACACCCATAACCCCTATGATTGAGTTAAGTCAATGCATCTGATCTCTTCATTACAACAGAGTCCAATTACATCTGTCAGTGTGTCAAGAGAACAGACAATGAGCACCTACAAAGGACGCCATAAAAATATGACACCTGATGCATAGACAATGCATCCATACACCAAGCATAGGCCTTTCCCTTCATGATTCATCCTATCAACAACCAAAGTTCAAGGTTCGACCCTCAAAAGTTTCTAAGTCCGACCTAACCAGTACAAATTGAAGAAAATCAACTTAACACCTGTGTAGAGAACATACTAATTCAAAGAGGCATTATAATAAACATATAATAAATTAAGAAATTAAAGTAAATAATCATCATCCTTTAGTATAATTCCGATATTCGACATCCCAAATGCTGTTTAAGTGTGGTAGCTACTGTAAACAGTCAGCCAGGTTTGTTATTGTTGTTTGGGTCAAGCTTCCCGGAAGCTATTAGCTAACCAATCCCGGTCTTGATTTGACCCACTTGACCAAAAGTCATGTGATCACGCCTGCTGGCGTCTGCTGTGACCTACTCACGCTCACTTTGCGAACCCCGCACCTCTCTCTCCATCTTAACTGGTCTGCTCATTATCATAAAGTTCACAATGAATACGGTATCAATAAAATGTAACGAAAAGGCACACAAGACAAATCTACACATACATCATAGTCACAATGCTGATTTAAGGGCACTTAGAAATAATCATCATCCAACAATAACATTACAAACCCACAAAAGAACAAGTTAAAGTAAAGAAATAACTTCGTTAAAATTCTTCCCCGTTACTCTCTCTCTCTCTCTCCTTTAAGAAGGACATTTTGAGCCTGAATGGCACCAACTGCAGATTAAGAATAACGATCTAGATCTGGCTATCTCTGATCCAAATAGCGGGATTTAGACCAAACCCTCCAGTAGTACTATTTGTTAGCACTTCACATAAAATCAGTCTGTCATAAATTACAGTTAAATGTTTCCATTTAATTACATGAACTAATCATGCGCGCTAGCGTTGATAGCATTCTGGAACCTTACACCCTTTCTCTGCAGGATACTGATAGATACTAAGATAGAAACTTAGTAAGATAAACTTTACCATAGATTGTTAGCTGCTAGCCTGATTGCCTAACCAAGCTGAACAAAGTTCGTCAAAATTCCAAGTATAATCCAATCATTATTATTTCACATCATCTAAATATTATTAAATACCAGAACTAAATTAATGAGTACAACTTACGTGAATTAACCAAATGAATTCACACTTGATAGTCTACATCATCAGAGCTGGCACTTCACAAATCTTGAAATATAAATTACAACTTCTTTTACTTTTATGTTAGTCTGGACACAATGACACGCCCTGCTGTCTTGAAGACCTGGGTGGAACTGACTGACCCACGCTATCATCTAAGCGTCACCCAAACACGCGCAACCCATTTACTCCTTACAGTTCACTAAGTGCAAATTCTAATAAAACATTAAAACAAATAAAAACATTTCTAAAAGCTACCCTCTCGCTCGTGTATGTTGTAAATACACCATCTTAATAAAATATTACTTAACAAGATAAATATTAAACAAACTTACAATGTAGTGATACATAACAAGTTTCTACTTCTGGCACCAAAGATGGTCACTTAAATTGACCAATCCTGGACAATACAGATAACGCTAAGCTCATGGTTTAAAATTGGCGCAGTGAGTACATCAGTTGGCAATGTTACTCAACACTACATGACCCATGTCAAGTGCACGATCAAACAATAAGGGGAGATTATCTATGGTTTCTGTATGGTTACTTCCCCTTGACCACATCTAATGATCTAGCTAGTCAAAATAACGGGTTTATCTCCCTTTCACTGCAGTGAGCTATAAGTAAATGTACCGTACTCAGTAATACTAAAATAAAATCCACCCATAAACAACCGAGGTATGATTTTTTAAAGTTTTGTTGGACTTTTCGCCAGAGCCGAACAGCCAAGTTCACAGACTCATCAGTTAAAAAATAAAATGATAAAACAGTAAATAACACATTTTCTAAGACTCCATCGCCAAACATTGAATTCCATTCACTAGAGCTCACTGACATAATAATTGGAAGAAATATAGAGTTTTCAAAATTGAAAAATATCACTAAATTTCGCCCCCAAACTTCCAGACGACTGTGAATAAGCGTGGGACCACGATATTATTTATGCTGGAGGAACTTTTCCATAGTAGACACCACGAAAACAAGAAACCCCCATCTGCGAATATCGCAGACGTCTGCGTATGTGCCACAGATATACACTACTAACGCCTCTTGCAGAGAAAACTGGGAGGACGTCAGGTCTGAACGAACTTCAAGGCGGAAAACTGCTACATTTCTCTGTTTCTCTGCTGGTCAAGAGTTCTCTCTCTCCGTAGTCTTCCTTCAGTTCAACGCAACTCGGTGGTCTTTCTGGTAATTTATGTGGCCTGTGGTCAGTCTGGTCACTAACAAAGGATATGTGAGCACATACTGTTCATTTTCAATTTCTTAACATCAAATATGGAAAATGTCAATGATTCACAGCTTTGGCGACGTAATGACAAGTCAGTTTGAAGGTCATCGAAGAAAGTTAAATGGTGATTGCAAAGTCCTGTGCAGCATCACTGTACCTATTACATTTAAGTAAAATAAATTGCCTTTCTTTCAAGGCAAGGTTATTGCCAACCTGCTCCGCTAAGGGGGAGAAATCCCATTTTTGCATAATTTTTGGAAATCATTTGTTGAAAAGTTTGTTGACCGAGAAACTATTGAATGAAAACGTTAATAGATTAGGATGAAAATTATAGACTAATGAACCTCACCTTTTGTATTTTAAGGGTATGCTAAAGTCAGACAGCCGACCGTTTTTATAGTCCCGCGAATACCGTTGACCCCCTTTCAGTAAAAAAAAACAAACACCAATAAGCAAACAAACATTAATTTTGTCTCCCCAGTAAGAGCTAGTTCACAAAAAAATTGACGTCGGATGAAGTTTGATGACTAAAAAGAAGTAAAATGAGATACTTGTATTATATTTGTATCCCCCCCCCCCCCCCCCCCCCAAATGTACACACTCCCATTGACATGGAAACTGAGAATTTTCAGTGCCATGACTCAATAAACTGTCATTTCAAGGGGGGGGGGGGGATTTGCAATTTGCGAATTCAAGGTGTTTTTTCACTTTTGAAAATGCCTTAACTTTCCAGACGCTTTTAAGCCAGAATAATAAATTTCGTATTAAAATTTTTGGAAAAGCAAGCTCCATCAGATTAGACAACTGGTGAGCTATGATAAAAGGTAAAAATCAGTTTTTCTAGCCCAGTCGACGTCATTCAAAATATAAAAAAATATAAAGGAAATCTCTGAAAGGGCTTTTCGACAAAGTTTGAATATTCAGGACTTTCTAACTAAGGCCTTAAATCATTACTGTTTTTTATTTAGTCAATTACGTGCATAAAGGTCTTTTAGTGAGCTGTCTCTTTGTCATCTGACTAAGCATCAGTAGGCTTTTGACAATACTGCTTGTACCTTTCAGTTTCAATAGATAAGGGAGTTGCATCCTATGATGGTCCTATTGGGGGGTAGGATCGAGTACCTAGTCTTCTCGGATAAGGACGAAAAAATTCGGAGGGCCCGTGTGCACGTTGCGCACGTTAAAGATACCTTGGCAGTTGGAAATCGTAAAGAGCAGGCCGAAAGGCCGCTGCCCGGGCAAAATTGAAATTAATAGATTAAAATTTATCCATATCCTCCCCCCCCCCCGCCAGAACAAGAAATAATTAAACAAGTAAAGTGAGGTGTAAATGCCAAGGGCAGCGAACCTCCTAAAATAAAGACCTCAAATCAAGGGAGTTGCATCTTTTGGTACATTAGTTAGACAAGAAAAAAAAATATGCCCGCTATGCCTTTGCACACCTCTCCTTCTCGTCTGAGTTTCTCGTTTGTCAGTATTAAAGGCCGCGTGTCCACCAAGGGAAACAACACGATTTTTTTCAGATCAGACTAGTCGTTTAGTCGCGTCGTTTCCGTCATGTGTGTCCATTGTTCACGGAAACGACACGACACGACCTAAAGGACTCTGATTTTTTCCCGCCGAATTTAGAGAAAGTTTTGAAATGAGCAGTAGATTCAAATTCTGTTTTGCGGATTGCACATTTTAATGGCGTTGTCTTTTCGTAAGAGGAAAGTGGCTTTGCTTTGGCTGTGGATGAAAGAAAGGAGGAGAACGCGGAAACATAGATATTGGGTTCATCCTATATTCCATATGTATTTGTGGCTGACGAGGCTTTCCCGTTGGAGACTCACCTTATGTATCCTTTCCCTAGACGAGCACTCACGGGCGAACAAAGGATTTACAACTATAGACTGTCCAGGGCCCGAAGGCAGGTTGAGTGCACTTTTGGAATTACCAGCAGTATATGGCGAATTTTGCTCAAGCCCATAGAAGTGCAGAGAGATTTTGCATGTGACATTGTAAAAGCTGTGTGTATTTTGCACAATTTTGTCTTAAACAACGAACAGAGAACAACTCCCACTGGACTGAATGACGATCTACCCCGTCCTACTCCTGCGACTGCCTTCCAGAGATGCAACAGGCGACGACCAGCAGGCGGAGCAATGGCAGTGCGAAAACTCTTTATGAATTACATGTACTTCGTTTCACCAGCCGGTGCTGTGTCCTGGCAAAACGATGTCTGTTTATTGTAATCATAGATCATTGACTCTTTAATTTTCATGTTTTGTTGTTGTTCCCCTCATTGAGCTGTCTTCACATAATACATGCTCTGTGGTGAAATTGTGTGGAGAGAGAGAGAGAGAGAGAGAGAGAGAGAGAGACAGACAGACAGACAGATACAGAGAGAGATTTTTTTTTTTACTTACCGCTGCAGTTCAATGCTGACGCAATGTCAGCCCATGCTTTTGACAAATATTCTTTGTTGCTGTGTTTCTTGTCACCTTTATCGTAAATAAAACTATACTTAAAGATAAGATAAGATAAGATAAGATAAGATAAGATAAATTTTATTCGTCCTTGTACAAGGAAATTTGTTTTGATCATTGAATACATAACAATACAGTTACAGAAGCAGAAAGTATGATACATAGCGCGCACACACACATATATATATACACACACACTGATAGATTAACTAAATTAACAAAATTAACAGTGCACACAATATGCTTCCCTAACTAAAACACATTGACCTGACACGCAGGACATAATTCAACTGTGCACAGATTACGATCAAGATGACGACATTATTGTAACATCCTAGTTGATGGAATAAACGATTTAAAGTAGCGCTCAGTTTTAGTTTTCTTTGACAACAGCCTTAAACTTCTTACAGATCTTATATATTCCTTGTTCAGGGGATGTTGGGGGTCATTTATAATAATATTAGCTTTTTTAATACAAGCACCAGTGTACAGCTCATCAAAATATGGCAGATCACAGATACAAATTTTGGATGCTTTTTTAATTAAATTATTGATCTTATTTTTATCTTTTTGTAAGATGTTTCCTCCCCAACAGACAACTCCATACATCAAAACGCTCTGAATAGCCATGGTGTAAAATATTTTCAGAATGCTTTTGCTAACTTTTAAAAAGCGGAGCTTTCTGAGGAAATACATGCGCTGGTTGGCTTTCTTGTATACATATGTTACATGCGCATGCCAGTTAAGCAATGAATCAATAGTAATGCCAAGATATTTCGCCTCTGTGACAATTTCAACCTCTTCATTGTTGATAGTAAGAGGGCAAACAGGATCGTTATTTTTCCTAAAGTCAAAAACAAGCTCTTCTGTTTTCTTAACGTTCAGTAGAAGATAGAACTTTTGTTATTACACCAACAATGAAAGGATTGTACAATGTTAGAATATTCGTGGCCAGAGTTAGGTAAAAGGCCTAAAATAGCAGAGTCGTCGGCAAATTTAAGAAGGTAAACGTTGTTGTGTGTCACAGTGAAATCATTTGTATACAATGTATACAAGGCAGGTGACAGCACGCAGCCTTGTGGCGCTCCTGTGTTTGTTGTGAGTAATTTGGAAAATGTGTTGTTTATATCCAAAAACTCGCACAATGTGTCAAGAATCTAGTACCAGTGGAGCTGTCCACCGTGTGTAAAATTTGAGACCAGAAGAAGGGGGTTGGTACGGCGCAAAGAATGTAGACGTTTTTTCTACAGTCTGTGGTACGGCGTCCTCAAGGTCAGCTAAGAACAGAAAATAAAAATATTTTTAAAACTAAAATCTTAAATACGCAACAAAACGGGGTAGTTTGCGCGTAGACTTTGCATATTTTGGGGCGCTGATCACGAATATGAATGTAGTTTTTCAATTAACGAGAAAATTTGAAAAAGTTTGAAACTGTCCACTAGGGCCCAGCTGCACCTTTACCTCACGACAGAAATGGAGCAAGCCGCATTCGATCAGACTGTGCCCGACACGACTTTTGTCTGAACTTGGTGGACACACCTAAAACGGGACTCACTATTAAAACAGTGATAAAAATCGTTGTTGCATTACCTCTTGCGGTGTCTTGTCTTTTCCGTCCCTGTCGTGTCGTCCCAGTGGACACGGGCCCTGGCATTGGAGAAAGTTTTTACACTCCCTTTTCCATTTTCTGTGGTGCTCCCTTTCCCCTTTCTGTAGTGCCCCCTTTTTCCTTCATGTCCTAGGCAAGTGCTTTCTTTTTGTTAATGGTTAATCCAGCCTTGTAATAAACTAGCAATTAAATATAAGCGATCATTGTGGAATGAGTGGAAAGTTAGTTCGAAGGAAAGGATCAGCTGCTAGCATATGCTGTATCATGCACACAGATTCATGAGGTGGCATAAAACATCGTTTACAAACACCAGTTGAATAAATTGCACATCTGCGAACAAGATTTTCATCTCATTTGTAGATATCATTATGTTCTTGTTGGCAGATGTCTGAGAATAAGATTCTGATCTTTTATTCCCAGACATCTGCGAATTAGCGTAACTTAACTACTATGAGGAGAAAAACCTCATCAAAAACAACGGGCGGCAGCAAATAAACCAACAGGATAAATATCATCTCCTGAACAGAGAGGATCAAGTAATATTGTTCAGACTAAGAACTGGCCACAATAGGCTCCACCATCATATGTTCACCAAGTTTAAAATAGAAACATCTGCCATAATAATTATTATGTGAGTGCAGCCAGTCTCCTCAAAATCCGAAGCATAACTGCACACTCTTCTCGGCACTGCGAGAAACGTATTGGCCCCAACCCACCGACGGTACCGACCTGAATATCAAACTCTATGGTGCTCTGCCAGAACTGTAGAAAACCGTAGATTTTCTTAAAAGAACAAATCTGCAGATTTAGATTGGTGAACGAAAGAAGAAGGAGAAGCGTGGCTTTCAGCAATAACATTCACCTGCCCCAGAGGGAAATCCCGTTACTTATGGCACTTCCGTTTTACACGTAAGGTCTTGCATAGGCTTTATTAATAACTCAGTAAATACTAGAATGGGAAATCCCATTCGGGCACTTCCAGTTTCACACATTACATTACGTACCGTACCGATTCATAGAGAACTATTTTGCCTTTTTTTTTCTGTACTTTTTCTCTTTAGTTCTGTTCCTTACTGTTGTATCAAATGGACGGGTCCAATAATATGATTTTCAATTTCCGGATATGCCTTGCTTTCAGTTTCAGTTTATTACAGGCCCTATAAAAGTTCCGCCGTGTGTCAGTGTTCCAAGAAGTCTCGCAGATAATGCGAAGTTCAATCGAGGAGGACAATATTGTTACGTTCATCTGGGTCTCTAGAAGACGGTGTATAAACTTTTATACTCAGTTTAACATAACGTTCATCTCGGTACATGTTTGTGCATGAAATTAGTACATAATTTTATATGTAGACCTATAAAATAATATCATGTTTAGGACAGGCCTAGGTGCATCATTACAATAATGGAATTTTGTAAGAGGGAACTCGCTTTATTTAGGATCAAAATTAGAATGCTTTACAGCATCTTTTGTACATACTTGTAAAACTGTCCAGCATCAAATGTTAACGTTTTTATTTTTTTCACTTAGCACTGGATATACCTCAAATTTGGCAGACTAGATCTAAATGTTAAACGAAAACTATAGATCTAGAGGGTGATTGCTGGTCAACCTCCATTCCCAGGTGGAATTCTTCCTGTTGATGTCAAATGATAAATCTATTTCCATAATATAAGTAAGAGTAGGCCTACAAATAAGTCATTGGTTCTAATGGTAGGTAGCAGTAGGCCTACTTTGGAAAATAAAAAGCCTCCTGTCATGAGGAACACAAATTCATTGTCCGAGCAGTATTTTATGAGTCTTTTCGTATACTTTTGTATCCAATACCTGATCTTGTCTTTCTAAAATGGAAGGAGATCAAGCATTAATTTGGCTGAGTTTCCTTGGTTTCTTCGACAATTTTAAACTCTGTAAAATATTTATGTTGAACTTTTCTTATGATAAATGCGGGTATCATTTTAGTCTTGTGTTTTCTTGCGCATTCTGTAAAATGTTTTAATTATTGTTCGATCCAGGGTCATCTTCTCGGTACGTGGAGAAGGAAATAGTTTCATGCCAGAAAGCTATATATAGTTGTTGCAATTAAATTGTTACCTGGTGTTGTGTTTATTTCTTTATTAGTTGCTCTTATAATTTCATTTCAACTGTCAGCAATCAAAATAGTCTAGCATTTTGCTCGTGAGACATTATGGTATTACTATTAGAGAGCTTGTAAATTAATTTTGGGTGTCCCTTAATTTGTTTTCAATATTTTCCTTCTTACATGACAGGATCTTCAGTTGATCTGTTGATGCACACAAGTGGCAACTGTGGTCACTGAAAATCAATAAGACAATGGCATCATCTGAAACAGATCATTCAGGTAAGTTTTAGGAAGTCGGATAATATTAAAAATATTGAAAAAACAATTGCTGATAATGTTTCATATATATAGAGGGAAACTATTTACAACTCAGATGTGAGGGGTAACATTGTAAAGGCAATGGATTTTTGAAGTCTACATGATGAAGATGGGATATATTATTTTGAGATAAGGAAATTATTATTTAAAAAGGTTATTCTGGTTGGGCATATGATTTGGAAACCTTTCTGCTTTTTATTGAAAAAAAAAAAGCTTTAAGAATGTTTGAATTTCGATGATGTGTTACAGTGAACCTTACCGATAGTAATCACTTCTTTTGGATAACAGACTTTGTAATTTAACCCTGATCTACTAGGTATCGCTAGTTCCTATACACATTCTGCTATCGTGGGTCGCCCCTGACCCTGGCTCAGAATATAGTAAAAATAATGAACCTTCCAAGTCTATTATCATCAGTTGCCTCTGACCCAGACTTGGAGTAGAGCAAAATGATGAAGTTTCTTTTTTTTGCGATTGTGGATCCAGCAGATCCAATGCTGCTAAATCAATATATAACCACACTATGATGTGAGCAATAGTATCTTTTAAAATCTTGGTTTTCATAGCATTAGAAAATATAGATGGCCAGCTATAATACATGTGTGTCACCTGTTATTATCATCAAAATCTAAAGCAAGCCAACTTAAAAGAGAAATATTATACCGCAACAAAATGTATTTCTACCATATTATTATGGTAGAGCTTTTGATTCTCAACCAGCGTCTAAGATTACATCTTCAAAATCGTTATTATTGTTATCACTTGTAAGTCATGTGCTCTCTTACTCTATTGTTGAACTTTATAATGTTCCTTTTAGTGAAATAAGCTAAATTGCTGCAAACAAAACAATAATTGATCATCATTTATTTTATTTACTATTGCTTACGTCACATTTCCAGCATTTAGTTCAGGAAAGAGAAGAGGGGAGGTGGAAAGGATGGAAGATTAGACAGGACAGTAAATGCAGCAGTGCCATGAATGATGTAAAAGTGTGCGACATTGGGATTGAAGCACTAAGCTTGAATTTTGAAGGAAAGTTTGACTGCATAGTGCTATACAACTGGACATGACAACCGTGCTGGATGGGTAGAGGTAGTAGTGACCAGATTTTTTTTTCTTTTTTTTTCTTGTTCTTGTGCATGCCAGTTGCCAGGGGGAGCACCTGGCCACCCAAAAGGCAGGCTCACATTGTGATTGAATGAGTGGGAAATTTATGAAACAGAGAGGTGGGGTACAGATATGAGGAGGTAAAAGTTCAGTGGAAAAATTGGATGAACTCATTGATGAGGAAGAAGATAGAGGGGAGGGAAGGGAATCAGAGAGAAAGAGAGAGATTACTACACATTTTATGTGTAATAGGTTTGGTCTTTGGTTCGAAGACCAAACTAAGGTATTTCAGTTGTTCCTGGAAATGGAGGAAGGCGAAGGTTTCATATCGGACTTTGATCAGAAAAGCTCCAATGAAAGAAATGCTGTGGCTAAAATTGAGTCTGACCAGAGATCTAAGGATGGAGATGAAGAATCATCATTCCTGGAGTTCATCATGAACTTTCAGGAGAGATCTAGTCTGAGGCCGGTGCTGAGGCTCACAGCAAGGTCAGCTTTGTGTCTCAGTCTCAGCATGAGAACATGACAGCTGTCCCAGGTGTATAAGTAGTGAAAGATGAATCCAGATGGTCATCTGTGCCACCGATGGGAACTCGAACTCAATGCAGTATCACAGCAGATTTTGAATACCATCATCAAAAATCCCCGAGACTGCATCTGTGGTTAGCCTAACAACAACGTTTCTTGTCATAATGATGAAATCAGTGTTGGCTACCATAGATAAGTTACATGTACTAATGTTGAAGGAAGGAGGTTAATGGGAGCAAAGTGGACAGACATGGATCAAGTTTAGCAGATGGTTTTTCTGGGATACTGTGTTCTTCTGGTGCCCTGAATCAGAACCTGCAAAGTACAACCATCTTGTGGCATAAGATTTAAGCATATTATCTGATACTGGCTTGGTTCAGCCATGACTGATTTTCAACACTGTCATACTGCCTGGTCTTGACGCAATGAGTCACGCTTTGTGCGCGGGGCCAGTGACCATTTGCACCCTTAAAAGAAATTTGAGATAGCTTCATCAAAGGACTAATGAGACTATACATTCCTATCCTGATGCTCACTGTTGGCGAGCAGCTCATACCATGGAGAGGACGGTGCTCATTTCTGCAGTACATGTTATATAAACCTGATATAACCTGCATAAAACTACTCTAGGTTTGTGACTCAGAGACTCTATATTGTGATGCCTTTCTTGGAAAGTTAACAAGGAAGAGGGGAAGAGGGAAATCAATCAAGGCCTCACCTTCTCCAGCCCCAACTGCTACTACTTCAGAAGTGAGCCCTACTACCTCCACACTCCCAGCTCCACCCCCTATCCTTCCACCGTCCAACCCCACCACATCATCAAATGCCCAAAATCCTAGATCTACTCCAGCTCGGGACAAGCTGACTGATGAGATCAATGCACTGAAAAACTACATTCTTGGGTATCAAGCCATCCCCTCTCCATCCCCAACTATCAATGCTCTTTTGAAAAAAGACAATATTCACCGTTGACTTCACTTATAGTGGATTTGCGATATCTCAACATGCATTTTTGTGACAACTGTATTCTTGCCATTATTAATTAAGATTGTTTTTTGACTGTATGTGTCCACCACATTACAGATGATTTTTCCACTGCTGAGTTTTTGTGATATTTGTTTCCAATAAAACGTTAATACATGCTGTATTACATACTGTTCACTGTTATAGACTTATACTAGTGGAGCTAAAAAAAAATAGTACGAGTATGTAAAATTGTAATAATACAGAATGGGGGGGGGGGGGGGGGGGGTCTTTGGCTTCTGTAAGAAAAGTGTAATAAGGGGGGGGGGGGTCAAAAAGTCCCCAAAATGGTGTAATAATGTATTTGAACAGCCCCTTTTGGGAGAAATTCCCAACTAACCTAAGATCAGCAACTGGGAATTGTACTGAATTCTAGACGGCACTGGCCGAAGGTTAAATTTCACCACAAGTAAAAAGGCGCTTAATGCAACAGGAACATCATCTTGAGCTGAGTCTTGAAGGCTGTGATTCAGCAATGTGTCACTTACTTAGACATGAAGGAAGGAGAGCCAGTTCAGCAAGGAATTCACAACCATAGGAACTGGGGGAGTAGGGCACAAAAAGGAGAAGATGTTCAGACTGCTCCTGGAGGAATGATAGAGAAACATTGCAACATTGAAATAGGTGCCAGAATTGTATTTGCAGAGAACGCCCGTGAACCTCTGTGTTATAATTGTACTGCAGATGATGAATAATGGCTTTAAAGTGTTTTTAGAAACTCCCGTTATATACACAGATACAAAAGTGAATCCACAGATTTCTTTTTTAAATGTTTTAATTTACAAATTTTTGTTTGCAATGCAGCATCTTCTTCATATTTCATTGTCTTTGTTACTGTTACGTGAGTTTGGGTCAGAGGGCTCTGACCCACAACAGCAGAGAGCAATGTAAAATCATATTGCTATATGACGAGTATGGGTCAGACCTGACCCATGATAGCAGAATGCATGTAAACCACAACAGTGGTCCATGGTCAGTCCCCTGTTGACTTTTGTCAGCAAATGACCCTATGATCTTTAAACTCCTTACATGTTAGGAGAATACACCAGATTTCAGTAATCAGGTCCATGTGGTTGATTAATTACAGAATTAAAACCATAATGGTAGGTTAGGGTTAATAAATTAAACCTGTGACTGTAGTGATATGAAATATTTTGAATGCAATATGTGTAAATTATTTAATAAAGATCTTGATGCATTAACTGTTTCAGCCCCTGGGATAGGTCAAAGTGAAGACGTAATGGATATAGAACCATGGAGACAGATGATAAACAATGGGGCTGTTTATCTTTCCAATATTATGCTTTCTGTGTCAGATGACGAAGCCAGTCTGAGCGATCAAGATGATCTGGATGAGTGCTTTTCGGATGGAGAGTATATATCGGAAAACGAGAAATATGAATCAGAGGGTACATCACAGAGTACAAAGATTTTACACTGGCAATCAAATACTTGATTTTAATGAATCTGAGACATTGTGTAATTTGTTTTGTTTATCGTCATGCTGGCTTGATGTCAGTATCCTTATCCAATTGCCTTTCTTGAAGTCACAGAAGTAAAATACATAGAAACTGCTCTAACTCAGATTATATTCCTTGTGGCAATAAATGAACTAAATTTTTTCCAAAGATAAGTTTGCCCCATGGTCACTCACTGTTTCCAAATTTGGATGGTTTTGTAAATTGATCTGTCTTAACTGAAAAGCATTTTCTTGTTTAAATTGCAAGAATATGCAGGGAGATTGCTTCATAATCTTACATGAAAGTCGGTGACAGGTGAGTTGCCTGTACACTAGGAGTAGGTAGTCCAAACTGATTTTTACATTTTATCATATTATATCTCACCAGTTATTGTCAAAGCTGTTGGAACTTGCTTTTCCGAGAATTTTGATACCAAATTTATTATTCTGGCTTAAAGGCTTTGAAAGTTATGATATTTTCAAAAGTGAAAAAACCTCTCGAATTTGCTAATTTTGCAAATTGCTCGATAGTCCAACTTTGACCACCCATAAAATGACGGTTTATTGAGGCACGGCATTAAAAATTCTTAGTTTCCTAGACAGGGTGTTTACAGTATGCTCAATTTTTTTGAGGGGTACAAATATATTATAAGCATCTCGTTTTACTTTTTTAGACATCAAACTTCACCCGACATCAGTTTGTTTTTAACTATTACAAGGGAGACAAAAATAATGTTTTGTTTTTTGTTTTAATTGAAAAGGAGGTCAACCCTGTCACCAGCATTGACTTAACACTGAGTCTCTGACAAATTTGACGAAATCAAGCACTGGGTGGGTCTATTAAAACAGCTGGTGCTTCGCGCCGAAATATGCCCCATGTCTGATCTTGGTTATAGTGCAAAGGCTGAGGTTTATTTGCATATAATTTTGATCCTGATGTATTAAAGCTTCTGCCAGTTTTTCAGTCAACAAACTTTTCAACAAATGATTTTTAAAGGAATTTCAACTTAAAACAGGATGAAAAATACAATGAATTAAACTACATTTATCTGGCTTTCTGTGTGAGTTATTTTCAAACACGCTCTGCGACCCTTTGTTATGAGGGGGTCAATTCGGTACGCGCAGCTCAGAGCAAAAACGGCAAGACTATGCCCTGTTCAAGCTATAAAAACACACAGCTAAACACATTATGCAATACAAAAGGAAGTATATTTTGTCAGAGGAAGGATTGAACTTTATTTTGATGTAGGATACATGCCGTTTCATATCAATACACAGGAGTAATAGCCTTGTAATGTTGACCTAAACTTATGCCAAAATGGGATTTTGACCCTTTAGTGGGGCAGTTTGGATTACCTACTAGGAGTTTTACCAACACATGAGAATGAAAGTAAGATGTTATCAACATAGGTAAATAATCAGTTAGGGTCTATTCAAGGGTGAGCATCCATTAGTGTGAAGATTTCTGTTAATCATGCTTTTATTGTTATTGGGTATTCTTGATATCCTCTAATCAAACATCGTGGTTATTTCTCACTTGCACAAGTTGCTAAAACTCTGTGTTCATGCAGTTCACCCGTTACCAAGTTTAATATAAGGATATGTAGCAATCCCCTCACGTATTTTTGAAATTTAAATGAGGAAATATTTTTTAGTTAAGACAAAATGGCCATGCCAAATTTGGATACATGGATTTACCAAGGGGAGAAGTTATCTTGAAAAGACGTGGTTTATTTATTTCTGCATTCTTTGCGATGGCTAGTTTTGAAACGAAAAACACAATATCTTTTAATTATGGCTTACAGATCCATTTTCTTTTTCAGACTTAACCATTTATATCATTGATTTCCCACAATTTTCAATAATTTTAAAAAGGTAAGATTCAATAAGATATATTTTATTGAAATCTGCTTTATTGGTAGAAAATATTATAACTTTGTGTGTAAGTTTTATCATTGTACTTATTTAAGCTGCATTTGTACTGTCAGTTCATAGTAACTCTGGTAACTCATTTTCTTTTTGCACATCAAAATCACAGATGACGAAAAAATTGATGGTCCTATGCTGGAACTCAGACATTATCAAAAAGAGCTTGCAGAGCGAGCGTTAGATGGGCACAACTCAATTATCTGTGCACCAACTGGTTGTGGCAAGACAAGAGTTGCAACTCACATAATATCAGAGCACCTGAAAAAGTCTGATGGTAGGTGTACTTGGATATTCTTCTTATGTTATTGATTTTATCCAGGATTTCACCTTTGGTAAGGGATGATCAAATACTAAATAGATGTAGTTTGCCATCAGATTAATTGTCCATTTGAGCTGATATAATTTGGCTTTCAGAAGAAAGTAATTTCGGCAAAACATCATATCTTTGAAATTCAATTTGTGCATTCAAATCATTTGATTTTACATCAGAGCTTTGTAGCCTCTGTGTTACTACAGTCATAACCTATAGATATTAAGATCCCTTAGTCATAATCTCTTTTAAACACGACCACTTCTATCTAAATAAAGAAATGCTTGAAAGATAATAGCATAATAAAGTGAGGATATTTTGTACATACTTACAAACTTGCTGATGACTGTATTTGGAGACTAGCCTATTTTGAAAGTAACTAAAAATTAATGTAACAACATAGAGAAGGTCAGTGAGGTAATAGATTACTGGACGTTTTCACTTAAATGCAAATAATGAACAGTACTACTTAGTATAATCTCTACAAAATGAAGAGAACTGTCAGATAATATTTGTGTTATAGGTAATAACAAATTTCTAGACAATTGGCCTCTGGGAGATTCTTAGTGTTTCAGTTTCGTATTTCCAGTTTTATACTCTGGTCAATAAAAGAAAAAATCAGGAGAGTTCATATTCTTCCATTTCTGTCAGCATCAATGATCAACAGCATAAAGCTCACCTTTATTTCACTTTACATTTACAAACTGGTTTTGCTTGGTTTTAGCTGTTCATCTTTGGGGGAAAATTGTCACATGAAAAATGCTCTGATTCCCCTTGTTTTTAGATGTCAGCGACAGAATTTGCCGACTGCTTGTCCACATTCCTCATGCATATCACCCTAATTTGCATACAAATTCAGGAAGTAAATGTAATTCTGTTCCTTGCATAACAAGCAGTAACATGTCCAGTCCAGGCCAGAGTTTCCCAATCTTGGTTCTTGCTGTTATCAATAAAAAGCAGGAAGAGGCACAAGTTTAAAAAACATGGTTAGTCTCCCAACAGTAGGAGCTTTAAAATTTTTAACCATGAAGTCATATTTTTTCTTCTCCAATTTTCTGATTTTCTTGTGAATGGTTAGATGTTGCAATTTTCAAAATCTGGAGATGGGGAGCTTAAAAAAAAAAAAGGTGAATAAAAAGTGAAATATGGAAAGGGGTACATTTATTTTGTTAACTTTTAAAATAAATTTTATGTTGTGATGCATCATTATAGCTACACAACAGTAACAGAGACAAGGAGAAATTCCCCCAGGCCTTAGGCTAGAATTATACCACAGCTGTGTGTTTTGCAGTGCGCATTTCACCCTTGTGTTGCACCTCAAAAAGTGATCATGGTACGGCAGCATTACGTGCTGCTACTTAATAGTAAACAAGATGTCGCGTACAAGAAGACAGAAGATTGCCTTGTTGTGGTGGTGGCAAAGAAGTTAAAATATGAAATTTCAAAGCATTTCTGTGCATCCAATTAATTTGAGAAGAGCATTCCATGGTGAATATCATCGCCGAAAGCGATTATTGTTTCTTACAGTTATAAAAAAAATGAGAGAGAGAGAGTGTGTGAGAGAGAGACAGAGAGTGTGAGAGAGAGAGACAGAGAAAGAGAGAGAGAGAGAGAGAGAGAGGTACGTCATGTTCATGTGATGTGTGTGTGAAATGCTTCATGTAATAACCATAATATTATTTTATTGTTATACTTCTACCCTTTAACTGTAAAATAACAATATCAGGACAATAAAGTTACATTATCAAAGCGAAGCATTCAAATTCAATGCGATTGTTACAAAATAATTATTTCAATAATTTTAACGGGTAGGGATTGGAGGGGGGGGGGGGGGGGATGAAGAATGAGAGAGAGATGATGGACAGACAGACAGACCGATAGATGGACAGACAGACAGACAGACAAATGGATAGATAGATAATAGATAATATTTTGAATAATAAATACAATAAAAGTTCCTTTGAAAGCCCAGCTCAGCACCAATGTGTGTCCAGTTTTGCGATGCCATCTCTATTGCAGTGATTCTTGTCACTTTTGTCATAGATAGCTTGTCTTGATTGAACCACTACAATGAGTTCTTCATCATTTGTTACATTTAACCTTATCCGCGTATCGGGGGTAGAACATCCTCACCACATATCGTGGGGTAGTTTCCTTACCCCACATTTTATATAGGCATCTTTTGTTTTTCCGTATGGTTCCAACAAGAGTTAAATTGTTTGCGAGTAATGTTTTGGCTAACACATCATCAGTGAAAAAATTGTCTGTTGTTATGTTTCGACCACTCCGAAAGAACGGCCTTGCCAGTTCAAGTGCAGTATTTCTACCAAGATTGACCTGCCTGTTCTTCCCCCTGCCTTTGCTTCCCAAATAAGGGTCACCGTTTAGAGGATAGCTATTTTCAGAGTCACATATCCAAAATATTTTGAGTCCGTATTTGTCGGGCTTCGATGGGAGATATTGAAGAAACCCACAACGGCCCCTCCATGGCATGAACTGTTCGTCAATGGTAAGGGTAGGGCCAGGGACATACTCTCGTGCAAGGTTGGAGTTGAAGTCGTCCCATATTTCTCTAAATGGAGCAAATTTGTCTCTGGCTCGTCTGGTTGACCTAGTCTCCTTGTCATCAAACCTCAGGTGGTTAGACAATTGTTGAAAGCGGTGTTGGCTGAAGCATGCTTGGAGAAGATGATTTCCATCCACTCTATCCCATAAAACTTTCCCTGGAGAAGCATTGCCTCTCAACGCTCCAATGTGAAGGATGCAGCCAATAAGTCCTTCGACTTCTGTTGTATCAGTAGGCTTCCATTTGTTCCCTAACACTCTCCAGCCCTCCTTGTTGGTGTTGGTGGTGATGTTCTGTATCATCCTCGCATTGATAAAACGCTTGAAAGTCTCGCCAACAGAATACAACGATCTTGCGTTTACCACCTGTCTTGCGGGCTGACGAAAAATGTTGCTAGATGGGGTGCGAGTTGGTGGGGGTGGCATTTTAGACCAAGCGTTCCCATCTTTATCTTTGTACATTCCTGGGACTAAATCCACTGGCAACGAGGGATCATCATTGGAAATTTCACTTTCACTCGCCTCCAAAAATGAATCCGTGTCTGGTGACGATCCTGCAGCAAGATCATCGTTGGTCCTGCCCTCTTCTTCGGTGCACACACTCATGTATGCTCGGTCGACTGGCTGGAGCTCAGCAAAACGTTCAGGCTCTGACTCATCACCAGTGGTCTCATCATCAGTGGACTCTTCATCGGATGCAGACATCATGATGTTTTCGTCTCCGTCACTTGCCTCATCTTCCTCATCTTCTAGCAAGCAATCACCTTCAGGTTCATCTTCTTCAGGTGTCAGAAGTGTATGTCCAGGTGCAAAACGTTCAAAAAGATTGTCTCTATCCAGTGCTGTAAAAAAAAAAAGTATACATTATACTTATAATCAGAAGGAAAAAAAATATCTTCTCCCTCATTCTTGCTCCATCTCCATCATTTCTCCGTCTCAAAAACACATTATGGAAAGATGTTATGTGAGGTGATTTATCGCATAGACATGGGCCTTGTCGCAAGCTGAGAAACCCACGGTGTATGAGTATGACGTTATTGCCTTTATGCTATAGAACATGAGGTCATATGCACTGGGTATATGTCTCGCTTGCTACAAGGTCCGTGCTTTACACAATGATACATGTGCTGAAAATTCATGTACCAAGGGATTCAACTGACAGGTGCTCGACAAGAGCTACGACAGTTGCAGATTAGATCACAGAACCATAATATACAGTACAAAACGACCATCATTTTTGCTTTGGTGCCCTAGCAAATTGCCTCGGTGCCCTCTAATTTTTAAGCCCAACCGAGGAAATTATTATCCAATTCAAGCCCTACAGTAGGCCTAGTGTTACAGGATGTTCGCTAGAGACCTCACTAGCAAGGATGATAGAGAACATCACCACCTACACCAACAAGGAGGGCCATAGAGTGTTAGATAACAAGTGGAAGCCTTCTGATACAACGGAGGTCGAAGGACTTTTTTTTTTATTGGCTGCATCCTTCACATTGGAGCTTTGCGAGGCAATGCTTCCCCAGGGAAAGTTTTATGGGATAGAGTGGATGGAAATCATCTTCTCCAAGCATGCTTCAGCCAACACCGCTTTCAGGAGGCTAGGTCAACCAGACGAGCCAGGGACAAATTTGCGGGGTGGAGAGCTGGAAAAAAAACGTATCTTGCCACTAAATTGACCCCAAAAATACTAAAAATGACAACAGGCCTGTAACAAGGCTTAGGCAGGGTTGCCAATTTGCCTCCAAAAGTTGAGGTTTTTTTTTTTGCTCTTTGTCTTAATAATTTGACCTCCAAAATTTGGAGATTTGGCCTCCAGTTAAAAATATTTCTGGCAACCCTGGCAAGGCCATGATTTTTCGTGCTCTCCAACCCTCTCTCAGGGGGCCAAATAACAGAAATTTGACCTCATTGTAGAAATTTTGACACATGAAAATGAAAGAAAGATAATCGGAGGAATAAATGGGAGCACTTACCTTGTGATCTTTCCATTATTATCGCTTCTTGAAAATATCTATTCTCTGTGTGAAAACCAAGTTCAAACAGTTTCAGCGCCCGAAAGTGGAAGTGGATTGCCAGGTGCTCCTTTTACCAGGACTTGCCAGTGTCGGTAAACAAAATAAAATGTGGGCTGAGAGAGTAATTTGCACCCCACAAAACGCTGTTAGGACTACGTAGGCGTAGGCCCTATGTTGTTTTTCTTCTCTGCGACATGGGGTATAATTTCTACCCCGCGACACGCAGTTAGGACTATGTTGGTTTATTCATCTTTGCGACGTGGGGTATAATTTCTACCCCGCGATACGACGTTAGAAATAAGTACGTTTTTTACTCTTTATAATGTGGGGTAGAAAATCTACCCCACCTACCTCCAAAATGCATGAAAAAAGCAGTGACCGCTGGTCAGCCTGTTTGGGCAGTTTTTGTCAAATCGATACTGGGAAACGGTTGGAGACAAATATTTTGAGGAATACACGAAGTTTCAGATTTTTATTCCGACTTTTAGTATTAGAAACACATTAAAATTAGGGTGCTGGGGTAGATTTCTACCCCCGATACGCGGAATGATTGAGAGTGATGGAGAAAACTAAAATCAAATGCTTGTTGGAACTGCGATGGATGGTTTTTGAATCAATAGATTGAAGAAAAAAGATTGGGAAATTCCAGTTTTTTTTTTGTTTGTTTTGTTTCTTTGAAAGAATTTAATCAATTTTCTCAAAACTTTCAAAATTCGCATATTTGCAGGACGTCAAGCTCGCATGTAGAATTTTCATACGCTGATTTCAAAAATGGCATTAAGAATGCTCTATGATGCAAATTTATTGATGTTAATATTTTGTAATTTGGACCCTGCCTGTGTTTTTTTTTTCGGACTGGATGCAAAGACGCCATTCTGTCTAGCTTGATGACAGGTCGAGATGGGTTTTGTGGCTGCAAAATAAAGCAGATTTTATCTTCAAAGCATCAGTGTGCTGGAAATCGTTTGGAGACAGTATCACCATGATAACTTTTACGTCAGCTTTTGCGTACCAATACCAGTTAGCTCATGCTTTATTCTAGGGGTGGCTGTAAACAGTGTAAAATGTGGTCCTTCCACCATAACTGAGCCCTTAGAGCATTCAATCAGTCTCGGCGCTAATCCAGTGGAAATGTGCTACATAATAATGTTACATCCAGATCCATGTTACATGTTGCACAAAGCCTATTTAGAACATGTGTCATCTATTTCATGTTTTCCATTTAGAAAAGCCCAGAAAGGTAGCTTTCCTTGCAAAGACTGTCCCACTTGCACTGCAGCAGTACAGAGCCATGCGCAAGTATTTACCATCCTACAAGGTAATCTCATTTTTTGTGTTGTTGTTCTTTTGGTTGTCAGTGTTGTTTGCTGTAATGTCCTATTTATATTAAAAGAAGCAAAAATTAAAACTGACTCTATGGCACCTAAAACTGCCCTTTCCCATTAGCCCATTTTGCAGTTTGTGTGTAGAGGATCAATAATGAACACACTTTTATAGAAAAACACTGATGAAACCACACCATCATGAGACATTCAGGCTGGAAAATTGTGCTGTGTAAGACAATTCTTTCGCTACTTCATTACCAAAGGAGCTCAATATGTTAGTGTGGTGTGACACTAATTTTCTTGATAAACCAGTCAACTTTTATGAAATGAAACAACACTTCTGGTTTTACTTGCTAGATAGCCCAGCCACCAAAACAGTGCAGTCAGCTTTGTTTAATATTAATTTGTATTCTCCCAGACAACACATCCAAGCCAAGCTTTTTAGCTGCATTGATTAATAAATATGTTTTTCTTTAGCTCAGTTGAAAATGTTTCATCTTGAGGAAATTATTATTATTTTTTTTTTAGTGTTAGTTAAGGAGAGTTTTTCTTGTTTGGCACTGCTACACTGTTCAGGTAGTGTTGATGGATACATTAGCAGTAACTTATCAGTTGGTTATGAGCAGTTTTTAATTGCTTGTGATGTGAATCTTATTAAGTCATCTACCACAAGAGAGGGTGTGGTTTCACAGTTTGGAATGAAGTTTATTGATTAAAATTCTCAGGAAGGAATTGTTCATTTTTTTTTAGACTATAGTGAATTATCAGTGAAAACAATATTAAAGTTTATCTGAACTTAAGAATGAGTCCCATTACCTTCCTCATACACAGAATGTGATTATAAGAATTTTTGGTGTTTTTTAACACTGCAGGCAAACAATGTACGTATAATGCACTTTTGCTATTTTAAATTAATAATAATACAAAAACATTTAAGCTTCAAAATCTGTTTTTCTTAAATTCTTGCCTCTGATATATAGTATAATTAGGGGTAAACCTATACAGTCATAGATTTTACAAGGTCAGCACAAAAAAATCATGTAGCATTAATTAAATTAATTTGTTTTGTTTTGTTTTTTAAAAGGTCAAGAACATTATTTTCATACTTCTCTCCTAAAATTTTGAAACAGTAGTGGCACACGTTTTTATGGATCAGCAAAGTGTACGTACCTAAATTTTAGGTTTCCATTGCCTTTTCAGATAACGCACATCACAGGTCAAAGCCAGGAGACCATGGTTCTCCATTTTCTTCTTCCACACAATGACATCTTTGTGATGACACCTATGATCCTTGAGAATCATCTCACGAGAAAGTGCTTGCCTGACTTGGGAGTCTTTTCTCTACTGGTGTTTGATGAGTGCCACCACACACGTGAGGGAGAACCCTATAACACACTGATGTATTCATATCATAAAACAAAGAAGCAGATCAAGGAAGGGGGTGCAGGTTCACATATAAAACTTCCACAAGTGAGTTAAAAGTATTGTGATTGTGATAATTTTGAGGACGACTTTTATGTGGAAAGATATTTTGTATTACTAAAAGATAAATAATCCAAGCTATCTGGCTAAATACCTCTCTCACTGAAAAATTTGTTACTGTGTTTAATCAGCCAATGAGGGGATAGTTGCTATCATATAGTATATGTTGTCATGGAATAGGTGAATAACTGTGGAAAATTGGATTGTGTATGTCATCTTTGTAGGTGTACAAATCTTATGTTTTTGTTGTAAATATGTTTAATGTCATTGCCTCAGCTATAGAACTTCAGTGGATGTGCCACTGAAAAATGAGCACTCTAATGTCTGAGTTGTGACTTAACAGGCACAGGATTCATTGTGGTGGATTATCATTAAATTTGGAATGTTAATAGTTCCAAGGATAGTATGAATAATTATAGTTACTGACCAGATTCTAAAAAGACATGGTAAAATCATTTAATCACATTATGGTACAACAAGTCATTTGTGGCCCACTTTTCAAACTGGTACATGTAAATTAAGTCACTGGAGCCAAACAAGGAAAAAGTCACTTTTATCAACCAGGGGCAATCTGCATTGAAACAGTGATACTAACTGACCATAATTCTTCAGTATGTACACACAGTGTTTTTCATGCATAAAATACTTGAATGAGTTCAGCATGATTCCTTGGACCAAATCTGACTTAATGAACAATTTTGCCACACGGGTCACATAACAAAATTAATATACAATCAGGCTGAGTTCGTCGTATTACTTGAATTAAAACTTGTTTGCACTTGTCATGCAGCATAATTACCTGTAAAAGATTACATTATCATAGCAGAGCCCCTGAAAACAGGAACTTCTGAAAGCATATTACACAAATTATGTCCCTATTTATCAAATTCTTCTTGTCATTGTACCTGCATTTGATTCAGCAAAAATTTTTCTTGCATGGCCAATCTCATTTGATACCATTTTTTTGTTTTGTTTTGTTTTGTAATTGGCAACATCATCTTTTTGTTTGGACATTTGTCTTTAAGAAATTTACAAGTGGCACAGCTTTCATTAGGCTTAACGCATGCTGCAGCATACAATTTCAGAGGAAAAATTTATTTGATTTCCTTATTCATTTGTTGAATTTAATGTTAGATATGATTTATTCTGCAGATTGTTGGCCTTACTGCATCTTTCAATATAGAAAAAGCTTTGAATGTGGATGGTGCCAAGACAAGCATTCTTAACGTGTGTGGAAATCTAGATGTTTGTCACCTCTGTACTGTTAAAAAAAACCTTATTGAACTTCAGAACAAAGTTCCAGTGCCAGACGAAAGTAAGAAGTACTTTGTATCTATTGATTAAGGAGATTCTTAAAGCACAGCAGTCTCTCTGTCTTTCTGTCTTAAATGTGATCTCCCAGTCTGAGAAAGCAATAGTGCTTTGGTTAGAAATGTGAGTGAACCATGAGATAATAGGAAGATATGATTATTTATGCCCAATTATTGAATCAGAGTATGAAGTGAGCCAAGAAACCATGTAGCCTACTCTGTGTCTTGAGTTTGAGTTCAGTCTGAGTTTGGAGAAAGCACGTCGACACGATAACGGTCACATTGTTCTAGGAAGATGCAAGACGATAGATAGGCTAAAAGATTGATAGGACAGAAGGAGTTTGATGAGTTTGAATGTCTTACAGCTCAGTGCTCATATACGTACTTCTTGAGATTTGTTAGTGGTGGCAAACGATTTTCAATCATTATTTCATTTGAATTCAGACATTGAATTTGAGGGTTACGGTACAGTTCCAATGTTATGGATGTGATGCTTTGATATATGCTGGGTCTGTGATGTTATTTCCAGAGGCTTTTTCCTTGATACATTCACAAAAGCTGGACGTGAAGTTTAAAACCAGTTATAAATGTTTTGGATAGAATTAGAAGACCCCACAGACTGAAACAGTTTTGTGGCTCATTTGTTTTTCAGTTTTTCATTCTCATTTCATTTTTCACAAAGATAAATGAATACATGTATATTCTTCATTGTTTTTGAGCTGGTGATATTAAATAGTATGGAGAAAACTTGTTGTGTGTTAACTTTCCTAAGTGCTCCAGTTTATTAAGAGATTCATGAAAAGCAAACCCATTCTTCCACTCATCATTTTATCACACTGGCACTCTTATGAAAGTTGTACAGTAGAAGATTTTATCCCATGTTATCAATTGCATGAATCAAGCTTACTTTAGCAAAAAAACCAGGCAAACTTGGTGGAGCAAACAATTACAATTTATTCATCATCTTCCAGTAATGATTGAGCTCAGTAAACGTGACGGAGATGATTCCACGAGAAAAATCCTTGACATCATGTACAACATGGAGAACCATTTAAAGCACCATGCCACAGGTATGAAAAATTATATACTTGAAAGTGTAGACATGCCATGGCAACGGGTCCAAGGAACAAAAGCCTAAATTTTCCTTATTAACCCATACCCCGCGCGCTACCCGTAAAGCCCGCTGCACGGTCAGTGACCTTACTCACGGAGAATCTTATCTGGGGTCACTGACCCGTGCCGCTATGCGATGACCACAAACGCTGTCCAGGTGGTTCGGTTTTTATTGATCGGTATGAAAACATTCGCTGCTATGCCTTATCATGCTTGATAATGAATTAACCAGCAAAACCTTAGTCTGTCAGTCTCTAACCAATGATCTGACTTATGATTCCAAACTGACAGCTGTAGTTTTCGTGAGAATGAAGCATGATAACTAGCCACACCCTTCCAAGCCCTACACAAATGGTTTCATCCTGATTGACACATACTAATAAACCAATGTGGGCACTTGGGGCAAAGATTATTTCAGAGCTTGTTTCTGATTGGTTCTTAGATACAGACAACTCCAGATGGTGGTGAGCTTGTGAGAAAATGAGATAACATTGCAAACTTGTTGAGCAACAGTTCGCATGTCGATGTTACATCTTTTGAAAGTGGGGAGAGGCTTTGAAAGCTTAGGCTTTGTGATTCCGACCAGTGGTTTACTGGTTAACATGTCCATGTCACAATGCGTTTCATTTAGAAGAGATACAGTGAACAATAACACGGTGATTACGTCTCAAAAAAGTCAGTGACCTGATGCGTGAAAATACGGCTTGCGTGTGGCGCGGTCAGCTTGACCTTCCCGACTTTTGCCGCCCGTGCGGCATGAGTGCTTGAGAGTCAATACCGACAATTGCCGCCCCTCGCAGGGTGAGAGTTAACAAAGTCGAAGCAAAAAGAATTTCTGCAACATTAAATATCTATTAAGTTGCCAGACAATGTTGCTCTTGAAAATGTTTTTTTTTGCATGTGAATTTCCAGTCAAAATAGGATCTGTTGTGAAAATAATATGCAATATTATTCAATGCCAGTGATGGAGGTGAAAGCAGATTATTGTCTTTTACCTCTTCTGTGGTGCAGATTGTTACCTCAGCACACGGTTAAACAAAATGCTACAAAATGACCGAAGACTATCACAGAATGCGCATTGTCCAAAGTGAACAGCCAGACATTTTTTATGTGATGTCCTAAAAAACACTCCATCTCACCTGATACTTTTAGATTTTCGTTGTCCCAGCACTGAGCATTATTAGATTCTGTCCACCATTTGATCAGTATAATTCATTTTAGGCTTCTGCTAATGATGGTTATCAATAAATCCTCATTTCCTCCTTAATGAAGGGATAAACTAAGGTTTAACCTAGTAGCAATATTTTATCTGCCTAGCACAGTATGAATCACTGAAATCAGAAATGTTGACCACATTTTTTTTGATGGTGTTAATTTGTTGAAATTGTGCCATGGCTTTCTGCATCTCCTAGGATGTCATTTGCAGGTCATATGAATGTAAATATATGCATTTTTCTCAGTTGCCTAAGAGACGCAAGTGTGCACACATGATTTACAGCACATAAGTAGATAAGATAAACTGCCATTTAAATATGGTCCTCCTTTAAATATGCACATAAATTTTATATATTATATATATGAATTTGTACTGTTATAACGACAAATATGATACTCAGTAGCATTGATTTTTCTTTCTCTGTTTTACTTTATGTCAGGGGAATACCAGATTGAATGTTTAGATGACCCCATTACTATTGTGATTCATGTAATTCGCATTTATTGCAGAAGTTGGAAACAGCAAGCTCAGGGATTTAGCACAAGGTGTCCCTTTAGACAGGAAACATCAAGCCTATGAAAATTGGGCAATAACAATGATAAACACTGCCAAACTGATACCAATTCCTGATATGTCAAGGGAGACAAATATTAATGTGAGGTCATTGATCATCATAGCAGAGTATTTGGCGGTATGTAATTTTGTATTTTGGAAATATTTTTGCATTAGGAAAACAACCCTCAAAAACAGGAGTAACACTTAGAAGTGAGAAAAGACACAGCCTAGTATGCTTGAACTTTTTGGGCTGATACTAAAATATATACGCAGTCCTGTGTATGAGTCTGTCATAAAAATTTGTGTCAAATGACAGCAAAATAAATCTAGCAGAGGATTTTTCATACTACTCAGAATGGCTTTTATAATGAATGTATTGGCTGTCTACATTTTGTTTCAATTTTTTCCAGTTTTCATAACTTGGCAATAAAACGAACAGCGAATTCACTGAAACATTACCAAAACGTTAATCATTAATCATGCCAGTGATATAAAAATTTTTTTTTGCAATGCAAATAACTGAAGTTCAGTGTTGAGAGTTCAGGACATGACAGGTTAGGAAAGCGGAAAACACTATGATGCCCCAATAAGTACAACCAGCACAAATTATTAATCCAAGGTCGTCCCTGTAGCGCATATTCTCAATTCACGTATATTTTGGTAAGCTTGTGATGTGGTAACATCATCAGTTGATAAAGTAACATGACACTGGTACTATCCCATGGTTGTTGCACTTGTTCGCTTGTCTTTGTCAGTAGTGTGGAATGTCCATCGTGTGCTATGCTACTTTTAGTGCTAGGAGTAGGACAGTAGGAGGCCTTACTTGCACCACCCTCTCCCCCCTCATGTCTGCTTGGGAGGTTATAAGAATGTACAGATAACCAACATGATGAAACATAGAATACAGGTCTAGATCTAGCTGGCTGTTTACACAAATGACCACGAGTTCGACCTTTTTTGGACAATCATCACATGATTCAAGAGCAACCCATACATTAATCATGGGGCCATGTACGGCCAGTGACGCTTGCATGTAATGATACCTTCAAAACTAATTCTTAGAATCTTTATAAGGCAGCCTTAAAGATCATATAACCTAGTCCACCCACAAGACCTTTGTGCAAAACATTTACAAGTGGCTGTATATTTTACGGAAGAATTAAAACGCAATAAAATTAACAAAAAGATATAGGCTATCCTTTATTTTCAAATTGAAATCTTTTTTTTTTCCACTGAAAATACAACCTGTAATAAGCTGTGTGTATTTGTTGTGGGTCATGTGAGACAACATCCAAATTCTCGGGAGTTGGTGTTAGTTTTGAAAAGTGAAAGCAAAATGCATTGGTGTGAAAAGAAAAATTAATGAGCTTGCAGGAACTAAGTGGCTGCATGTAGTTTTTTTTTTTTATCTTAGTCCACTTCTCTTACACCTCTTTTACTTAAAAATAAAATGGGAAAAAAAAAGGGAAAAATTATCCATCATTTTCATGATTTCAGTTGTCTCATCAAAGTTGCTCATTATCCGTTGTACACAAATTAATCTGTAAAATTTCAGTTTGGCACATTATGTTGTGTTTGTTGTGATGTAAGACAGCATAAATTTTTCAAGTAAAAGCAATTTTGGCAACTCTTCTGCAAGATGAACCGTGTATGTTTTAGATGACACTGGAAACCTTATTTTCGGGATTATTTGTTACTTCTGTGTGCAGTTACTGTACTGAGATCATTATTTCTTAAGGTAAAATTTGAGTCCAAATTTGACACTTTTTGACTGGAGAATTCACCTTTTTTTGTGCAAATTTCAGAAAAATAAAATGCAATTTTCTGCAGGGACAATTAAGGCCAAATAATGTTTGATATGAGTGAATTGAATGATCTTGGTGGCAATTGTAATTGAATTGTTATTTTGATACATGTATAAATAAAGGATGGTGTTTTTTATTTTGTGTGCGGTTTTTATTGAAGAACATCACTGTTCATAGGAAAACAATGGTGTTTCAGCTTTTTCGTTGTGATCCGGGTTGAAAAAGGTCATAATAATAGGCCCACATGGCATACATTCAGCTATACATCATACCTGAATTTCAGGCCTGTACAAGATTGCATCATAACTGTATGTATTTGCTTTTTGGTACACATAAATGATTGTTTTTTTAATCTACTTATTAGTTGCAAAGACCAAGACCTAAGCAAACTGGCCAAGAGGAAACTGATTCATCTCAATAACAAGTGCACTTTCATTTAATTTGAAATGAATACAGATATATGGCACAGTTAATATGGAGGACAATAATTTTGTAAGTCCACCTTTGGAGCTTAGACCGCACAACAACATTACTAAATAGAGAAGTGATGGTATTCAAATTTCACCTTGGGAATGCACCATTGCATGACTAGATTATCCAGGTCCCTTAAACAGTCCCCATTCCAAATCACCATTTTTCAGGGTGTTCAGTATTCATTCTACAAAATGTAATTGACATGTTTTTCCTTCTCCTTCTTGTCTAGAAGAATGGTGTTCATTCTGCATAATTGATGCATAAGCAATTCAAAATTTCTTGATCACAACACAGTTAACAAAACACCATATGATTTGCCTGATTGAATTCTGGTGCTATATATTTTGTGTTCATAGGATGAAATTTTTTCAGTCCTACAGCGTTGCTTTGGGGACTTATGACTTAGTCGAACTGCAAGATGTTATGGCATATTTGCAAAGATGCTTTGAATGGCTAGAGAGGAATGAAGGACCAACCACTGGCGAAACATCGTTCTTGAGTTATTTTAGAGGTAAAGTGTCCTTTTGTTTCAGACTTTATCAAGTTGACTTGTGCAGTGCTTAGAAGGACTGTAGTATCTTGTACCAACCTCATTCATTTATATATTGTTCTTTTTTCTTTTTTTTAAATGCATGTTTTGTCTAAACTGTCCTTTTGCCATCAACACATGTTTAGTTAAAGTACTGTATATAAATAAAAACATGTTTTCTCTCAAATTTCTGTTGTATTAATTCCTCCATCCATGAAACTTGTCTTGTCAATTCACATTATGAATGCACAACAGAACCGACTACATATGGGATTCTCAAAGAGCTTTTTCTGCTACTGAGCCTCTGTGAACAGAATCTTAAAATTAGGTTTTCACTCTCTCTAAGCATGCAGTCAGCAGGCTGGTTTTAATGTTTTCGAAACACATGCAAATAAAGAACATCAATGTTTACTTATCCGTTCAGAACTGAAGGCTATTGTGGAGACAAAACATTGTGAAGTGCATCCCAATCTGGGCATACTGGCAGATACTTTGCTGAAGTATTTAGTTAAAAAAGGAGAAGGCTCAAAATGCATCATCTTCGTGAAAACAAGAGCCCTAGCTGAAGCTGTAGCATCTTGGCTGAACAGATGTGGATATGCAAAACTGAGAGAACTCAAGGCATCAAAGTTTACTGGAGCAAATGCACCTGAGGAACGTGGAGGTTAGTTGTGATCATTTCAGTTAACAGATGCACCACCTTTTGAAAAGTGCTAAAAACAGAAAATTTTTCCATTGAAGCTCAGTTGCATGTGCAACAACCTGGAGTGGCAACAAACCCTAGCCGGTGCCTAGAAATTGATGCATGCATTTGATGCACATCAGCTCTGATTGACTGGTCTCTACTCTGTGCACCTATGTTGCCCCATTTAAAGTGGTTTTGAATTCACAAAATGTGCAATGCAGTCTCATGCTTGTGGGTAATTTGTTTTTATCTGTATCCGTCCCTCATGCAGCGCCTTCAGTCAATGCCTTGCCAGAGTTGTTGGCATCCACCAATATCTTAGGACTTCTGCGTGCCACACATGCATCACATGATAGTAGATTAACTCAGCATCTCCGATCAACATAATTTCCCTTCTTATTTCATGTTTTTCCTTTCAGATGAATAGTGACACACTGTATGGTGGGGTTAATCTGTGTATAAAATGTTATTTACCATGTAAATACTCCTAAGGTTTGCTACAGAAATAATTTCACAGTTCTAAGAGTTGAATAAAAACCACCAAACAAATCCATGTTTTCCTGTATCAGGTATGACTCAGGCACAGCAAGAAGCTGTTATACAGCGTTTCCGAGAAGGCGAGGTCAGAGTTCTTGTTGCCACATCAGTGGCTGAAGAAGGTATTGATATACCAGAATGCAATCTTGTAATCAAGTACAACCATGTGGGAAATGAGGTCACCACAGTGCAAACTAGAGGTGAGTGCATGACGTTAGAACTAATGTTTGTTTTTTCCAAAGTCCTTCTGTGTTGAATGAAAAGACCCTATCACTTCACAGTGACTATTTTTCGCTGGCGGCAAGCCATTATTCTATCTGTCAAGCATGAACATGTACATGCACTTGTAATGATTTATAGCATTGTATTGGATGGCTTTATTTTAGTACAATATTTGAGCTGGAATTGGGCAGGGTAACAGTTACATTCAAACTCAGAATCAAATCATACAAAATAATGCGCAGTTTATCTGTTTTCTTTTAAAATAGGAGAATTCTGTCTAGCAAAAGAATGGATGCACAACATTTGCAGATGTCAGCACAATGGATATGTCTGTTTTCAGCAATTTTATTATCTAAGTTTCTTGATTCTCACCAGCTTTCAATTCTATTTAACAAAGACTTATAAACTATCTCGCACCCTTTGAACCTCACTGCCCTAATATGATTATGACTAGTGCCTGAAGTAGAAAATGATACAGTGAAACTCGGATACAACTGCGTTCATGCGACCACTGAAAAACTCCCGTTCTAAACGAGGTCCCATTATAGGCAAACTCAAAAGGAAACCACTCACGTAAATAGTGGGCTTGACCCAGTGTAGCAGGCCAGATTATACCCCTGCCAGACTATATCCGTGAAATATCATAAAAACCACAAAAACACTTCCATGCATTTTGCGGACGGACGTGCTTTGGTGCTGCTAACGAAGCAAGGACTCGCAGCTAAGTAAACTGTTTAGCTTTGTCCCTGTTGAAGTCTTTTATTGTTCGGGTTTTTTTTTTTTTCACTTGAAAAAGACGAAAGCCGAAAATTTTGTGTATTTTCTGTCTTCTCTTTAGTTTGCTTTGTATTGTTTGGGTTTTATTTCTCACGCGGGGTTTCGCAACATACAACCTTTTCTTTTTGCCCAATTGTGACAGACTATCCGGTGTAGCAGGCCAGATTATACCCCCGCCAGACTATACCCGGTGTAGCAGGCCAGATTATACCCCCGCCAGACTATACCCGGCGTTAAACTGGCCTAGCCCAGAATTTACCCCGGGGGTATGTTCTGGGCTAGGCCAGTTCATACCCCGGGGTATACTTTGGCCTAGGCCAGACTATACCCCCCCCAGTCCAGATTATACCCCTACTTTTTTTTAATCAAAGTCCTTCTGTGTTGAATGAAAAGACCCTATCACATCACAGTGACTATTTTTCGCTGGCGGCAAGCCATTATTCTATCTGTCAAGCATGAACATGTACATGCACTTGTAATGATTTATAGCATTGTATTGGATGGCTTTATTTTAGTACAATATTTGAGCTGGAATTGGGCAGGGTAACAGTTACATTCAAACTCAGAATCAAATCATACAAAATAATGCGCAGTTTATCTGTTTTCTTTTAAAATAGGAGAATTCTGTCTAGCAAAAGAATGGATGCACAACATTTGCAGATGTCAGCACAATGGATATGTCTGTTTTCAGCAATTTTATTATCTAAGTTTCTTGATTCTCACCAGCTTTCAGATCTCGCACACTTTGAACCTCACTGCCCTAATATGATTATGACTAGTGCCTGAAGTAGAAAATGATACAGTGAAACTCGGATACAACTGCGTTCATGCGACCACTGAAAAACTCCCGTTCTAAACGAGGTCCCATTATAGGCAAACTCAAAAGGAAACCACTCACGTAAATAGTGGGCTTGACCCAGTGTAGCAGGCCAGATTATACCCCTGCCAGACTATATCCGTGAAATATAAAAACCACAAAAACACTTCCATGCATTTTGCGGACGGACGTGCTTTGGTGCTGCTAACGAAGCAAGGACTCGCAGCTAAGTAAACTGTTTAGCTTTGTCCCTGTTGAAGTCTTTTATTGTTCGGGTTTTTTTTTTTTTCACTTGAAAAAGGCGAAAGCCGAAAATTTTGTGTATTTTCTGTCTTCTCTTTAGTTTGCTTTGTATTGTTTGGGTTTTATTTCTCACGCGGGGTTTCGCAACATACAACCTTTTCTTTTTGCCCAATTTTGACAGACTACATCCGGTGTAGCAGGCCAGATTATACCCCCGCCAGACTATACCCGGTGTAGCAGGCCAGATTATACCCCCGCCAGACTATACCCGGGGTTAAACTGGCCTAGCCCAGAATTTACCCCGGGGGTATGTTCTGGGCTAGGCCAGTTCATACCCCGGGGTATACTTTGGCCTAGGCCAGACTATACCCCCCCAGTCCAGATTATACCCCTACTTTTTTTAAATCAAAAACGAGTAAAGACCACAATTTATTTCAGTCTTAGCTTAAATTGTTCTCTATCACAGTCATCTGATATCGTATTGAGGCATACGTTCTTGACTCTTGTAAATTAAGATACATTTAAGAAAAACAAACATGCATTAAAATGCATTTGATATGCAAAAGGATTGAAAATCTATTCAAATTGCTATGAATAGACTAGGGTATTATTATTGTTTTTTTGTTTGTTCGTTTGTTTGCTTTATAATTAGTTGTCCATGAGTTAAACATGTATTGTATTTTTTTGTTTGGCACCACTGACATAAACTTAGTGGCAAGGTATGAAATAATTATAAGTCTCATAAATGTAAGGCCATCTGAATTACATTTTAATTTTTGAAAATCGGAAATGTGCTTGGTATGTCAGAACAATTAAATGATGCAGAGAGAAAAGGCCGGGAAAGAACACATATATAAAAACTCAACTGACAGATGGTGCAATTCCATCATCCAGCAGAAATTAAATAATACTTCACATAAAACTAAATAGACACTAAATTTTTTCATATGATGAACTCCACCTGTCCAGATCCAGTTGAAACGTTACAGAATGCTAACCAGCAATATACACATCAAATCATCTTATTTACACTCGAAAATAAAGAGACATATATCAATATCAGAATCATCATCATCGTCATCTTGGAATAATACAAAGATAAGAGGGAATGTAATAATGACCTACATATCATTCTAAAATCTATAAGCAGCAGTGTGTGTGTGTCAACAACATGTAAAAAGTGTGTTAAATCTTTTCAACTATTCAAGTAGAACTGGACAGAAATCTTTATTGAAGTAGCCCTGATAGTTGTGTAAACTGACAGATTAAATCCCCTGAGACAACACTGCATTGTGTAAACTAATGAGAATGTTTTGGCAAAGTTTCGATGGATCATGTTGCATAAATAATGACATTTCTTGTTAGTAAATTCTTTGATAGCTTATTTGTAGAAAGGTATACATTTCATGTAGCTCATGGTTTAAGACACTGGATTAGTTTGCAGGGCATTTGAAAGATTGCAGTTATGTGTTAGAGTGAATAAGGGTATGTCACTTGCGGGTGAAATAAAATTTAAAAAACTTAGTGTTGTATCCTCGAATATTTTGCCTGAATGAGGGAGTTTAATCTGGACTGGTGAGAATATATAGTTTGGCCTACAACAAAGAATACCCGGGGGTTATAAACTGGCCTCGCCCAGAATATACCTGGGTACAAAATATATTGAGGAGTCATTCTCAAAACGTCGGACCCATACGGTCACAAAACCTCCAAAATTTTGAAAATGGTTTACAAAGTCGAATTTAGTGTAGACACAAAGACTGGTCCCTTATGTATAGTTAAGTTATTGTGTGATGATAGCTTTGCTGAAGATTAAGTTGCAGTGGACGATTTTGTCTGGAAACTGTGATTGACTTTGACGTTACAGTGACACAGTAGAACATGCTGTTAAAGATCTGAATATTGAGGAAATCAAAAGTATATAATACTAAAAGACATGTGTGTGTGTGTAAATGCAGTTTTCAATAATTTCATTGAGTTGATTTAGAATGTTCTCTCAAAATCAGATTATATTGGGTCATTGTAACATCTAAGTATATCTCAGAATTTAAATTTCGTAAAACGTATAAAATCAGAAGGTTAGTGTCACAAAAACTGTTTGATGAAAGTTTCTGGTCTCTTTCTTTAAGTTTGGTACTTTTATGAGAAGATTAACTTGCAAGATTTTCTCAAAAGCTCTTTTTAATGTTTGGGTCTTAGACGTTACAATGACACAAAAGACAAGCCAAGAATAGTCTGACGATAAATGTTATTTACATACATATTTTATTGTTTAAAGGACCAAAGCAATAAACATACTATTTACTGGCATCATTGGTAACATTGGACAAGACAATACAAAAGCAAACAAATCTTTTAGAAAATAAGTCTTACATGTATGTTAATTTTCATGGACAAAATTAAAGACCATCTGACAAGCGGTCAATCTCAAATAGAATCTAATCACACTAAAACCATAAAACATTATAAGCAAGCACAGGAAAATAATGTTAACATAAACACTGATAGTATAGTGATAATTCAAGTAATGGGTACTATTAGAACATCATGATTCATGGGCATATTTCTACAGCCAATACATGCAGTATGCACAAACAACTCAATCTTATCTTCTGAGTTCACTCCATGATTATGGTTGTTATGCTTCCACTGAAAAAAGCTAGATCTAGATAAGATAAGATAAGATAAATTTTATTCGTCCTTGTACAAGGAAATTTGTTTTGATCATTGAATACATAACAATACAGTTACAGAAGCAGAAAGTATGATACATAGCGCGCACACACACATATATACACACACACTGATAAATTAACTAAATTAACAAAATTAACAGTGCACACAATATGCTTCCCTAACTAAAACACATTGACCTGACACGCAGGACATAATTCAACTGTGCACAGATTACGATCAAGATGATGACATTATTGTAACATCCTAGTTGATGATGGAATAAACAATTTAAAGTAGCGCTCAGTTTTAGTTTTCTTTGACAACAGCCTTAAACTTCTTACAGATCTTATATATTCCTTGTTCAGGGGATGTTGGGGGTCATTTATAATAATATTAGCTTTTTTAATACAAGCACCTGTGTACAGCTCATCAAAATATGGCAGATCACAGATACAAATTTTGGATGCTTTTTTAATTAAATTATTGATCTTATTTTTATCTTTTTGTAAGATGTTTCCTCCCCAACAGACAACTCCATACATCAAAACGCTCTGAATAGCCATGGTGTAAAATATTTTCAGAATGCTTTTGCTAACTTTTAAAAAGCGGAGCTTTCTGAGGAAATACATGCGCTGGTTGGCTTTCTTGTATACATATGTGACATTACTGCAACATACAAAATGATAATCATGAAAGCCACCCTCATTGTCAGTGAAGCAAGAATTCAATAAATAAATATGGTATATATACTAAGATTTGGATTCTGTATAAAAACAGGTGATGCACTCTTGTATCCGTAACATTAACAATGATGTTAATTGTTACCTCTGTTGTGACAATTTCTTTTTCAGAATTTTATGCCAAAAGTTCATTTCATTAGATTATGGACAAAGCTTACTACTAGATCTAAATGAAGCAAAAATTTAATAGCTTGGAACGTACAACTGAAGTCGTTGGGTACTTTTTGACTCCACAAGAGACAGTGAACTGACCTTGTTTATCAAAGTTGAGAAAGGCTCCCAACTCCTGTCTGTCTTTGAGGGCCAAAAAAATTCACCATTGGATGTCTGGTGCATAAAACTGACACATGCAATTTGTTCCCCTATATCAACTTGTTCAACCTGGGCAATGTACCTATTGTTATCCTCCCAATCCAACCAAAAAAAATCTCCAACATGTGGCTCTGTAATGCCAATAAAAGCTGTGTCTAAAACACCTGTAATTGGGTTTTCATTCATGCTTGGTTGACTACTGACTGATAGTGATAGACTCTCTGTAACAGAGATTGGAAGGACAGGAGTAACATGATTACAAGTCCAGTGTTCCAATTCTGCATTGGATGTCGAGGACCACATGACATGAAGATTGTCTGGGCAAGCATTGTCCTCGTGCCTAATGATGCGGTTCATAAAACACCGAATATCAGGAGAACCTCGTTCTGGGTAAATGGACACAATGCCACATTTCAAAATTTCAGAGGCAGCCATTACTTGCCACAGACCCATGTAAGAACCTAGAGAAGTTAAGGACAGGACCTCTTGCTCAAAGGCTCGTACAATCCCAGACTTTGTTGAATCGACATAAAAATCGCCGCTTTGGATGCTTAAGAGGAAACTGTCATCACTCAGTGTCCAAGCTGCTGGAATGAGGTACTTTTCTTTGTTGCAAGCCAGCTCAAGGATTAATCTAACTCGAAATTCAACATGATGGTTCTCATCTCCAAATATGAGAAGGGACAATGTTCTGGGAAAACAGTTGCCATCCGCAGAAACACAGACAGGAAGCATTCCCGCTGGAGCGTCACTTGGGTATGTAGACTGAGCTATTTTGTCAACCACAACCTTTTGGTCAATAATTGTACTTCTAACAAAATGCAAAGGTGCTGAAAAAGAATGATACTCCATGCAGAGTTTTAGCAACTGTGGGAAAGTTTTGCAAGAGACAAGCCTAGTCAACATATCATTAAATGAAATAAATGTCACAGGCAGGTGCTTAGTAGTAGGCCTACTTTGTTTACCAGTGACACTCTTTACTACATGCCACAAGGGAACGATATCTACATTGTCACAGGACTGGTAATTTCCAGCCCTGCAATTCTGGCAAAAACAGCTTAGTTCTCTTACTGACAACTTTCCATCTGTCAAAGGTCTTATGCTGTGCAGTTTCATTGTGCCTGGCACAGTGCGGAGATCCTCTGATGATTTGTCAGGAATGTCTGAGGAGGAAATCAATATAAAGTGCCTGGATGTTTTTATACAGTTGCCCTCTCTCTCCTCGTGACCTAGATTTCCTGTGGCAAAAGCAAAAAAATCAGCCGCATTCTGGATAACCATATGACGTGCCTGGACAGCACGAGATGCTGCTTGCTTCACAACTCCCCCAAGAACATCACAGGGATTTTTCCCGTGTCTTGCTCCGAAATAGCATCTTTCAACCTGACAATTGAAATCAGCAACATAAGAATCTAAATAAAAAAATGGCAGTTTAGACTTGTATTGGGATGAGCATCCATCACTAAAAATGATGACGTTCTTAAATCCTTTGTGTTTCACAATTTCAAACACCCTTTTTGTAATTGCATGAACCATATTTGCATCATGGTTTAAAACATCAGAAAGAAAGACAACATTTTCTGTTACAACAAGACTGCAACCACACGAGCATCGGTAATTCAATACACAAGGGTGGATGGTTACCTGTGAATAACCATAGTAGGCAGACTGGGGCTGGTCTTGGTGTCGACACAAATAATTCTCTGAAAAATCCATTGTGACCAATGCCCAGTTCTCTGGCAAGTCTTCCTTGATTTCTCTATACTGTTGGCTCTGCCAACGGTGAGTAAAATCATGCAGAGGTAATTTTTGAACCTCACATTTTAATTCTATAAAAATACACTCAACAGAGCCCTCTTTCTTCACCAAATCCAAACGTGACCCACCACCTTTCTGAACAAGTTCCCATCTCGACCAACTGACATTATTCTCGCACATACTTTCAACCTCTGCACATAACCTATCCAACTTATCCACGCCACAGTTCTCACACTTTCTCTCAATACATTTCATGTTCCTACTATCACAGACAGTAAAAGAAATCAAATCTTTAAGCCTCTCCAAAGGTGTGCCCAGGAACTGATTAATGACTTTTAATTTAAGCATTGGATTGAGGCATCTATCACAAAGGCACTGCTTAAAAGGCGTTTTAGTAAAACTTAAAATATGTTTGGGCCTTTTACGAAAAAAACTAGCTCTAGACACTTTTACATTCTCTATTCCATACTCTTCCAAAAAGTCCAAATATAAATGAGAGATGCTCTTATCAAGGATTTTCTTTTGAGTTAAATTTCTTTTAGATACGCCACTCTTCCCTGGGATGTGGATTGATTTGGACTCATAAAAATTCTCAATGACAGAACTGTCAACATTTCTTGCAAAGGGTTTTGCACTTCTGTGGTTCTTAAAACCGTACTGTCTGAGAGACTGCCCCTTGTATTTCTGTGAAACATTGTGAGCAGTCCGCAGGAGCAGTGACTTGGCTGTCAAAGTCTCTTTTTTTCTACTTTTAGCCAGAGATTTAAGGGCATTATTAAGATCAAGCTGTGGCTGATTAGGCTTCTTAGTAGGTGAACAATACGACACACCCAGAGACACCAGTTCATCTTTCCTGGATCGTGTCAGGGACTTAACCAGATGTTTCAATGACAGTAACATTTTTGGCCCTTTTGGCAACTTCTCCTTCAGTCTACAGACAGCTGACAAAATGGCACTTTTTGACAATTGAGGTTGTGCAGTATCACAAAACTCATCAGCATTTACTCCACCTGCCTCACCACATTTCAGTTTCTTAGTTCTATGGTAATAGTTTCTTTTTTTCTCCTTTTCTCTCCTCTTCTTCTGGCCAGACATATTAGCCCTCCGTTTCCTCTGCGACTGTGCATTTTTCTCTCTCCTCTCTTCTAGTTTCTTCTGTTCCGTTCTTGTGGTCCTCCCATTGACCTTTGGAGTGGATGCCATTGGATCTGCTGCTTCCTTCTGCCGGGCTCTGTTTGAAAAAAAAAAGTTAAAAATTATGTGCTAAAAATTTGTTTACTTAGTCCATCATGTTAGTGATTTCAGGGTTGTGGCCCTCGTCAGGCTGAACAGTAGGGCTGAAGGTGAGACATTAGTTGACTCAGCCGGGTGCCGAACCCTCGCAGAAAGTTTTTTGCCCATCTCAACGTGCGGACCTTGTTGCAGAGCCACCTGGCACCCCCAACAAACAAAAGCAAAGCAATTTCCAAATAATCTAAATCTAGATTTATAAATAAAATTTATGATTAATTCAATGTGTGATTACTGTATCTACTGATTTTTCTCTTTGAGATGGGGTTAGACTGAAGTTTTCCGGACCATTCCATTTTTTCAAAGAATACTGTAATTTTGAGGGATAGGAAAGACAATGGGTGGGGCTTGCCTAAAAAAGGGCCTAGTGATAAACGAAATCTTAAATTACCAGTTTTACCCATAGGCCTGAAGAAAAAAAAAAGATTAAATAGTCTGCAATTGTAAGAATGTGTCTATAAAATTATGCATTTTTGTGATTTTTTTTTTTCACACTTGCCTGAATGCAGCAACACGCTGTCTGGTTTTTTCCCGCGCCTCATCCTTTTGTTCCTGGGCCATGTGTTTCCTACTTTCTCTTCTTCGCTGCCTGATCAGCCTTAAATGCTGCAAAAATGTTTGGGTTGGCTTTGAGCTTCTCTCTGTACTTTTCATTGCTGCGCCTCTTTCTCTCCTTTGCACTCGCTTTTGGCGGCTCCTCCGGCGCAAAATCCAGCTTTCTTTGCATATTACGTTTTGGACGAAGGCCTAAGGAAATAATAGCCACAATGGTTACTTATGAAGTATGTAATATGGCCTACTCAATAATACAAATTAAGCTGAGACATTGCAATGACCCAACATAGTTCTGTGTGACCATGGCATAAGTGTGACAACTGACTATATAAAAGGCCATACAACAAGGCCCTGCACACAATGAACACTAAAATTACTGAAACAGTGAAAGGCATCAAGAATGAAACATCTAATGCTATGTAATTTATAAGTTGAGCTGTTTAATGAAACGTGCTTATAAAGGTCTTACAATGACCACAAAAACCTAGGTCATGGCAAAATGTAACATCTAAGAGCACATATGGTCACGATTAGAAAATTAAATCATGTGTCATGTTGTTTTTTTTTCTTTCATCTCTTCCTAAGAAGTATACTTGATACTTAACAAATAATCCTCACCAAAATTACACTCCAACCATCACACATGCATCTCATGAAAATTAAAACTTAGACGTTTCAATGATACAGCATAATTTTGGGTCATAGTAACATCTAAGCACAAAGATCATGGCAACTGACTGCATAAATAAAACGTTGTGTTAAGCTGGGCATTTTTGCGGGCAACATACTATAAATAATGTAAATAACAAGGGAAAAGTGTTTACCAATGTGCTGTTTCTGCTAATAGCTTGTCTAATGCTTGTGGCTTAGATGTTACGATGACGACATTCATAACTGGGTCATTTTTATATGTAACATCTAAAACCATTTACTGCATTTATGATAAAAAAATCTTCATTCAAGTATTTTTTTAAACTGTGCAGAGCAAGGATCACAAGATAACCAAATAAAAATATATGTTTTCAGGGATCCACGTTTTTGAATCAATAATAATGATTTCATTAGACTTATATGTTACAATGACACTAAACCTCACTGGGTCATCAAGAAATTGTAATGTCTAAGGTATTTATTATGGTCATTTATGGGAAATCAGTTGATACTTCACTAGATCTCCATTCCTTTGAAGTATTTTGCTGTAACCATCTTTAATTCAGAATTACAAACATTGAAACCATGAATTCTTGTCCGTAATTATCAACTGTCGACCTCAGATGTTACAATGACACAGTCTATCGAACTGAGACGTTACAAATGACACAATGCCCCGTCAGTGTCATTCCAAGTATATTTCCAAAAGTTTGTTGCCATGCATCACTCTGATTCAAGCAAAGTGTCGATTCGAGTTTGCAAGCAAAGCCTGCAAGTTATGTGATGCCTATTAAATTGAATCAAGCATGCATGTTGTGTAAGAACACCATTAAAGCATCTTAGACGTTACTATTAGCTTAGATGTTACATTATGACATGGATGACACAGGATATATTTTCCCTTACCGTCATTGTTGATATCCATCTTGCTTCAAGGAAAGCACCGGATCTAGTGCTAGATGCCCAAAGTAACTGTTTAAAAACTTCGTTGGCCCAGGGAAACGAAACGAAATAGAGCACAAGGGAAATTACTCCGACGTTACAAATGACGCAAGTTTCGGTTGAGAAGAACTCTCTGTCACAGAAAGTTCAAAACGCAATACTGCCTTTTGGCGGGGCGTATAATATTACTTCCTGTGAAGTCAAACTTGTGTAAAATCAAAGATACCGGCATGCGCTTGGCATTCTTTCGTGGACTCAATGCATAATTGAAGAGTCAATGTGACCCAGCATGTAACATCTAAGTCTAACGGTTTTGATCTTCTCAAAATCAAAGAAGTAAACTAAAATGGCAAATAAAACAACTGATTACGATTCATGTATCATATTTTTATTAAACAAACATCATTTTCATGGCTCCCCTCTTCAAATTGCCTAGTTATTCCTCGTTTTCTAACAGCAGTGTAAAGCGTGACCTAATTCTAGTGCTCAGTCTGTGACACTAGATGATTCTTTATTCTGTACACCGCTCCCTGTAAATGCAATCAAGCTGAAACTGTTTATCCTATCAGTTCAGTTTCTTGTGAGAGTCTGCAGGTCTATTTTTTTTTACTCCTGGGACATAATTTGGAAATTAATGGAGGGCTGAGAATAAGCTATATTGCGTGTGCCCTTGTTTGGCACCACTGACATAATATACTTAGTGGCAAGGTATGAAATAATTATAAGTCTCATAAATGTAAGGCCATCTGAATTACATTTTAATTTTTGAAAATCGGAAATGTGCTTGGTATGTCAGAACAATTAAATGATGCAGAGAGAAAAGGCCGGGAAAGAACACATATATAAAAACTCAACTGACAGATGGTGCAATTCCATCATCCAGCAGAAATTAAATAATACTTCACATAAAACTAAATAGACACTAAATTTTTTCACATGATGAACTCCACCTGTCCAGATCCAGTTGAAACGTTACAGAATGCTAACCAGCAATATACACATCAAATCATCTTATTTACACTCGGAAATAAAGAGACATATATCAATATCAGAATCATCATCATCGTCATCTTGGAATAATACAAAGATAAGAGGGAATGTAATAATGACCTACATATCATTCTAAAATCTATAAGCAGCAGTGTGTGTGTGTCAACAACATGTAAAAAGTGTGTTAAATCTTTTCAACTATTCAAGTAGAACTGGACAGAAATCTTTATTGAAGTAGCCCTGATAGTTGTGTAAACTGACAGATTAAATCCCCTGAGACAACACTGCATTGTGTAAACTAATGAGAATGTTTTGGCAAAGTTTCGATGGATCATGTTGCATAAATAATGACATTTCTTGTTAGTAAATTCTTTGATAGCTTATTTGTAGAAAGGTATACATTTCATGTAGCTCATGGTTTAAGACACTGGATTAGTTTGCAGGGCATTTGAAAGATTGCAGTTATGTGTTAGAGTGAATAAGGGTATGTCACTTGCGGGTGAAATAAAATTTAAAAAACTTAGTGTTGTATCCTCGAATATTTTGCCTGAATGAGGGAGTTTAATCTGGACTGGTGAGAATATATAGTTTGGCCTACAACAAAGAATACCCGGGGGTTATAAACTGGCCTCGCCCAGAATATACCTGGGTACAAAATATATTGAGCCACTTTAATCTCAGTGTAGCAGGCCAGACCATTCCCCTGCCGGACTACACCAGGGGTTAAAGGAGCCTAGCCTATTTTATGTGCCCAGGTATATTCTGGGCTCAGCCAGTTTATACCCCGGGATATACTTTAGGCAAGGCCGGACAATACCCCATGTCCAGATTATACCCCTGTTTTTTTTTTAATATATAAACAAGTGAAGACCACAGTTTGCTTAAGCATAGTTTAAATCGTTTTTTATCACTGTCTTCAGGCGTCTTAGTGATACATACAGACATGCATTCTTGACTCCCATAAATCATAATACAAGTCAGAGGAAAAAGCATGTATTAATATGTATTGATGTACATGGGCGGGGGGTATATTTTGGCCTGTTACACCGGGATTAAAGTGGCCCAGCCTATTTTATACCCTGGGGTATATTCTGAGCTAGGCCAGTTTATATATACCCCAGGGTATACTTTGGGCTAGGTCAGACTATACCTCCCCCCACCCACCCCCCCCCCCCCCAGTCCAGATTATATCCCCTATTCTTTTCTTTAAATGTCAAGACCGCAGTTTATTTCAACCTTAGTTTAAGTTGTTCTCTATCTCTGTCATCAGGTATTATATTAAAGCATACAATCTTGACTCTTTTAAAGAAAGGTACATTTAAGAGGAAATAAATATGTAGTAATAAGCATTGATATACAAAAGGATTGAAAATCCATTCAAATTGATATGATTAGACTTTAACACTAATTTTACTTGTGTGCATTGATATTGGTATTGTTTTTTTTTTTTTTCTTTTTGTATAATTACTTGTCTATGAGTTACACATACATTGTATATTTTTGTTTGGCATCGCTGACATACATTAAATGGCAAGGTATGAAATAATTATAAGACTCATAAATGTAAAGACATCTGCATTTTATTTTAATTGTTGAAAATCAGAAATGTGCTTGATATGTCAGAACAATTACATACAAATTTACAATGATGCAGAGAGAAAAGGCTGGTAAAGAACACACATAGAAAAAATGACAACAACTTAATAACCCAACTGACAGATGGTGCAATTCCATCACCTGGCAGAAATTAACTACTTCACATAAATCTAAATGCACACTAAATTTTTTCACATGATGAACTCCACCTGTCCAAATCCACTTGAAAATGAAATGCTACAGAATGCTGACCAGTAATATACAATAATAAGAATGTATGAAATGGGGATTTTAAATTATGCCATTATACCCGAGACCTTGTTCAGGCCGGGGCCGTTATACATGAGGTCTACTGTAAAGATTTAAATAATTTGATTCTATTCCCAATGTTGATCCTAAAGTTTATTATGCCAATCAGTATGTTAGTACGGTCCTTTTTTAAAATGTGTTTCAAAACATGAGAGAAAAGATTGTCAAGATGGCAAAGAGTTTAATCCCCTTTGATTGTGATTTTCCAGGAAGGAGCCGAGCATTTGGTGGAATATCAATTCTCCTTGCTATGGGCGACATACTGCAGAGAGAAATGATTAATCGTGAGCGTGCAAAATTGATGAAAGAAGCTGTAGAAAGCATTCAAGACATGCCTCCTGCAGATGTCAGAGAGTATATTGAAAAGTACCAACTGGATCTTATTCTTATTAAAGATGCTGAACTCGTAGCATTATTAGAGAGACAACGTTTGCAGGATACTCCATTTAGAGTGGTGAGCTGATATATCCATTTTAAGAAATCCATTAATGCATTCCTAAATAATTCTAAATAATTTGTAATTTCGTCTGGCATTTTTTATTCTTAACTGAAGTGGGTATAAAAAGTCATCATTAAATTGTGCCGATGTGAATGAAGTTTTGAAATGCTTTAACTAAACATCACTCAAAGCTCACTAAATGTAGTTAACACTGTGTGTAAGGAATGCAAGGAGACAAACATTTATGTCTTAGGGTTTCCAAAACTAATTTTAATTCTTTTAATTAGAAGCAAAATATTTCAATAGAATGAAATTTCAGCAAAGGGAGTCATATACAATACACTTTTGGTTCTGTGTTGAGTTTTAAATAATTTTTTAGTAAACATTGGACTGATTATTTTAAGCAGATCATTAACAACAATGGTTTGTGAAATCTGTCATTTTGTGTGATTTGATATCACTAATATCACTCTGTGTTTCTCATTTTATGTGTAAAAGATGTGATGAAATGATTTTACTTTTTCCAGTAATCAATTACAAACCTGTCAATAATGATACGGATACTGAACCTCTTAACAGATCGATGTTGTAACTGACTGGACGAAGCTCTGCCTCTGTTTGCAAACATGATTTGAATACTGTCAGTGTATACAGATGATTGGAGTCTTTATTATCAATATCAGTTATGGGATCTGACTCATTATATTATGACATGTTCCGTTTGATAAGAGATTAAGACTGGCAATAATTACATACTTGTACTTTTTTTAGGTGTTCGAACTACATCTGTACTAACGGCTCACTGTGTAATGTTTTTGAATTCTCGCTTTTCAAATTATCTTGGACAATACCAAAGAAATACTCACAGAAAACATACTGTGTGATCTTAACTTTACACTACATGTCCATACATCTTTATATGATATATTATTCCCTGCACAAAAACAACCTTCATTGCAGAAGATTAGATGAACTTTCCTTGATGTTTGTAAGGTTTGCATGCAACCGTCACCTTTTAAGAACCTTTTGTTGTTTGAAATGTTTGCCCAGACAGAACTTCCTAGTTGATGGAATGTTTTGTCAATTTTAGAGGTATTTTTTGTATCGGACACACTGTTGAAAACTGTGCGAAAGGAGAGCAAAGCTACAGAATGTCATCAGATGCAGGATACTTCGTCAAGGGGATCTGTCCAATTTTTCTAAATAAGAAGCGCCTGTAAATGCCATGATTATAAGATACCTGTTGTTGGTTAATTCCTGCACAAATGTGTCCTAAATGAAACATACAAGGCAAACATAGTACCAGAAATAGAACTTTACTGCAAATGTTCATTCTAGATTTAATCATAAAATGTTGATTGTTCTTGTAAAATCCACAAATAATGTTTTCTGTGAATCAGCAACAACATGCATTAGTATGATTTTTTTTTTTTTTTTTTTACAAATGGTATCAGAGTTTAAATGTTAAAGCTTTTTTATTCCTATCAGTTTGACCATTTCTTTATTATTTATGAAGAACAAGCCTGATTACCCGTTCTACGAACGGAATAGGAAAGAAAGAAAAGGCAGTGTGACAGTGACAGATGATGACAATGTGTTAACTGTTGTGACATACCTTCACTGTAGAACTTCTGGATAGACGACGTTGCGAGTCTGATATTCCGCAGCCAACACAAAGACAGATTTATTTGTTCCTGTCCTGGACAGTGCCACATATAGCATTCCATGTGTGAATACTGGAGATGTTAAATCCAAGCCCATGGTTTTTAAAGTCTGGCCCTGAGCCTTGTTTATAGTTATGGCAAAACATGGCTGAACGGGAAATTGACGCCGTTGAAAAGTGAAGGGCAATGCACTGTCAGAAGGCTGCAAAATTATCCGTGGAATGGCATGTGTTTCCCCCTTATACGGTCCTGATGATATCTGCACTATTAAAGCATTGGGGGTAGATTTGCAGACAGTGCACCTTGTGCCATTCATTAGACGTGGTGGGTTGAGAGACTGCATAATCATAACAGGCATCCCAACTTTAATGGTAAGTTTGTGAGACGGAAGCCCAGCGACCTCTACTGAATTAAGAAACTCTGTGGGATAATGCACTGCCTCCTCTTCCGTAACAGTGCTATCAAAGGAGGTGTAAACTTTGCACAGCCCAGGCATCATTTGAGTAAGTCTGGCATTGATGGTGGCTACAGTGTCATTTAGTGGTGCCAATATGGCCCGTTCTGCCAGCCATGATGAGCTAGTATGGTTCTGCAAAAAATCTGGATATAAAGAAGTAATTAGGTCATTTGTAGTTAATACTGTGGTTCCAAATGGGGAGGAATTCCTTACGAGATCCGCACTTTTTGATAAAAAACCCTAGGCCTATATATTTTTTCGGTACTTATTAATTTTGTTAGTTTATCCAATTGTCATTGGAAAAAAGCAATGTTGGGGGCGTGAGGGTCTAGTCAGTTTGTATCAATGGGCGGTAGTCAGATTGACTACTCAGGCGAAAAGGGGCTGGGGTAGTTGTGTTAGTTTCTGGTCTTTGGCGCTTTGTCGGCAACAGTGCGGATCTCGTACGGAATTCCTTCCTCCAAATGAATTCAGAGATATATGCTGTCTGGTTTCATCACGCGTCCTAAAGACGATGTCTCTCTCACCTACAGGATCATTGGGCATAAGCAGACCTACCTCATTCGTCTCGGGGGCATTATAGCGTCTTTCATGCTCTCCAGGTGGACAGTTGTGATTCGAAATACTGATGCGGTAATTTTCCAAATTGTTGTGTAATGCAAATTCATGCACTGCTTTCAGTTCACGAACATAAATATTGTGTGCATGAAGCTCCTCTTGAATTGCCCTCACAATGTTTTGTCGAAGAACATCAACAACACCCATTCTGGCAGTTACCTCAGACATTTCTCCATCGATGAAATAGATCTGAAGAAATTTTGCGTCAACACTGGCGTCAGTATTTGTATTTGGTAGAAGTCCACCGATGCGATGACAGACTTGGCCCTGGATCACCTGGATGCGGAATTGGGGATTCCAACCTGGAACATTAATTTCACTGCATCCGAAGGATGTCAGCTGGAAAGCACAGTTGTATTTCCGGATATTTGATAAAAAGTGGACTGCGTCAGGGGTTTCCTGGTGAAAGAGGGTGTGCAAATATTCAGTTTGAGGTGGATAAGGCGTCAGAGTTACCTTACCGTTTCCACAGCACATTCCAGGAGTTTCCAATTTAAATTTTGATGCATGACAATGGGGACATATCTTTCATTCTTTGTCATCCCTCCAATGGCATTGTTATGCCTTTAAACAAATGCATATGGTGCATAGTTAAGAGCCATTGGAATTCCTGGATCTAGAGCAGGGACTGGCCTTTCCTGCGGGTGTGTAGCTAAGGCAGGGGGTGGCCTTTCATGCGGGTGTGGAGCTGGGGCAGGGACTGGCGTTTCCTGTGGACGGCGTTCTTGAGCAAGCTCATCAGGCACTTGAGGCACTGACTGAATAGCTTGAAGAGACTGCATGGCAATTCCATCTTCTTCAGTTGCCGAATTTTCATTGGTGGTAGCAGATCCACCCACATGCAACAATTGTTGCCGCTTGAAACGTTGGCCCTGTGGCGTCAATCTCCCTAATCCAGACCCTTTCCTTTTCCTAGGCATATTAAAAACTTAGATCTAGTCTAGACTAATTAGAACAAAGCTGAAACCTAACCAAAGCCAAAGAGGTTTGCTGTTGAGCAACGAAATGAAAGTCCTGCTGTTGGGCGCTGCTTTAAACAGTTAAAATGTGTGATGGCCACCCACGTGCAACAATCGTTGCCGCTTGAAACGTTGGCCCTGTACTGTGGCGTCAATCTCCCGACCTAATCCAGAATCTTTCCTTTCCTGGATCTAGATCTAGTCTAGAATGTAGGCATAGGCTATTGAAAACACATTCTAAAACACAGATATATAGACCTAGTCTAGATGTAAACTAATCAGAACAAAGTTGAAACTTAACCACAGTTGTGCACTGTTTTAAAATGTGTGACGGCGGAAGTTGGCGGTAGTCGTTGGCGTAAAACATCATGAGTTAAATTTCGATTATTTAGGTCTGATTACTTCAGTCGATGAAATATTATGAGAAAATGCATCCTTGAAGGTACAGTGCACGTAAATCATTAGATCTGCGTCCTCGTGATAAGACATGTAATTTGGGGGCCTATTCCGAGGCAGTTTAGCACAATCGGCTATATTGCGAGGCGATTCAACAAAATCGGCGACTGTAATCGCTCAAGCAATTTGCGCACAGAAAACTATAATCGATGACAAAAAATTGCCGCAAATTTGCCGAAAATTTGATGTGTCGCAACACAAAAACGGAAACAAACTTTCTGTTATTTCTCAAATATATTTAAATTTTATGTGCCGGCGACACGACCACAGACTATACTAAGCATTGTGTAAAATTTGAAGGCCATAGTATCAACATTAACGGAGGAGTAGCGACAGAGGCGCGCGCAATGTCGTAAAGTTTCTCTTTTATTAGTATAGATATTTATTGATTTTCCCTGTTAGACTAAAAAATAATCTATAGCACCTTTTTTTAAATACAACTACATGTATACTTCTTCACAAACAGGTCTGCCCTTTGTGTAGGAAGGTTGGAGTTGACGGTGTCAATGTAAAAACAATATTTGAGAAATATCGTGTTTCAGTGGACAGGTAACTAACACATTTTAAAAGCACTGATTGTGTTTATTCTGAATTGGTATGGGTCTTGGCAAAAGTTGATTTAGGGAAAGAAGCAAAACATTTCTGTATAATAAGCATGCCATTACATAAAGTATTTTCCTGCTTCCCTCAACAATCCTTCAGAGCTGGAAATGCACATTATGAAAATTAGACTTCATGGCTTAATTGTATTTTGTAACTGTTAGTTTTTTTTAGTAAAACAAATACTGATATAAGAATTGCATGTTGAACATTACCATTATTGCAGATTCATGGGAACTTGTTCATATGGCCAAAGTTTGCACTATTTATTATTTAGAGGAAAAGAAATTTCACCTACACATGAGAATGAACACAGCTCTCTAATTACTTTGTGATCCAATCATGCCATTATTATACTATACTGATCGGCTAAAAATGAACTCTAAACTTGATGGACATGAATGGACTGCTCAATATGAAATTAATTTTTATCAAATTTTCTTGTTCTTGACCTGACCTTTTAAAAGTCAACTGATTATCATACACATATGAATGCAACAAAAAGTTCAAACTATAGTCCATCACTAGATATGGTAAAAAGTAAATATATTGTATAAATCTAGAAATATGAATGCAGTTCTACATTTTCCTATCCCAATTTCCATAATCCTCAGATCCAGGGGACATATGGGGTTCAGGGAGCATAGCATATTCAAATATGAATAGTTGACATTTTACCTGATCAAAATGATGTCCTGGTACATATACATACATTTATGACTTTGTCACTTATTTACCTTTTTACCTTCTATGCAGAGATCTTCTTGACCATATTCGTGTCTTGCCCTGTGGAAAAGCAGAGCCTATGGATGGTCTTTTGCTCCTGGGGAAAGTGATTTGCAAAGGAGAACCTGAGCCTGGCAAGAAATGTGGTGGTCCTTTGGGAATTGTTATCACAAAGAAAAAAATTCCATTCATCAGTCTCGGTATTAAACACATCAGATTTGTCAAAGACAACACAGGGAAACTGGAAGGCTTTAAAAAGTGGAAGAAAGTCCCATATCGGATTGACGAACTGAACCTGGATGATTTGAAACGGTAAGGCAACTGTTCATCATGTGTGATTTTCCTGGATATTGATTGATTACCTTCAAGTTAGAATACTGATTTTGGATTAACCTTTATTTCTCTGATAGTGCCTTTGCTTATTGAACTTTGATAGCAATAAAGATAGTAATAAAGATAAACAGAATTTGTGAAATTTTAGTGGCATTCCCAATATATTCAGAACAAAAGCACCCAGTTCTAAATATGGCAAACCACCATGAATGTAAGTGATAGACTGCTAAGATAGTTATTTTTTATGCCATTTCCATTGGCTGAATCAACTTTCATCCAAATTATGATAGATCTCTAGGGTCAGGAACAAATCACTTTTTTTTAGTGATCTCGTACTAAAGCGATTGTAAACAATGACAACGCAAAAAAAAAGTAGGGGAGAGCACCAACAATAAGCATGTTTCTTCTAATGAATAAAACTTTTTATGTTCAAATTAAAATTAATTTTGTTCTACAAGTCATATATATGCATTTAACAACTGATGGAAGGAAATCTTTGTCAGTTGGCAGAATTATTATGTTGGTAATCTTTCATTGAGATCTGTGCCAACAGTATGAAATGATTCTGTCTTGCCTTCTTAGTTATGTGGAAAAAGTTGTGGTGCCGCATTCCAGTGTGGATGGCAGTTCTTCTTCAAGCGATGATGATGATGATGATGATGATGATGATGATGATCACACATTTGTGAAGCAACCCTGTCCAGGAAAAGGTAAAATTTGTTCCACAAAAGATCAGAAGCCTGTAGCATACAATGTGACTGCTACAAAACAAGCAGCTGTTGCTGTGGAAGATTCAAGTCAAGTACCATTAGAATGTTTTAATGAATGTTCAACACTGAGCTCACAAGTTAGCAGCTTTCGAGGTCTTGAATCAGAACTAGCAACACTATCATTAATGTTCAGTGAAGCTAGTAATGATGCTCAGGATCTCTAAGTGAACAGGAGGTTGCGAACCATCTGTAGAGTACTAACTCATTTGAGAGTGCTGCGTCAAACCATTCACATACTGGTTAGTTATTACTGACAAGGAAATACCTTTTTAACATGAGAGACACATTGAGTCAGCTTCATATTACATGTCCATAAATGGAGAAAGTGCTTTTTTTTTTTTTTGCTTGAAATGATTTAAAGACAGGCGTTAATGTTATGAGTTTTGCTTTGGTAAAGACAGTCTGTGACAGTTATTCTCCATTTACCAGTAATTCAAAACTTGCAAAACTTGTACACAACTGTTTCATTCTCAGAGATTTTCAACATGCAGAATGGGTCAGCATTTAGAACCAAAGCTGACGCTATAAATTAATATCATGTATAAATTATTTACTGCATTATGACATTCAACATCTTATAAAGTATCATTTCTTATGAAAAGTTAGACGTATCAGAGCACAAACAAATTGATAAATTGCCAAGACAATTCAATGAAATTAATGCAAAGTGCATGTCTCTCTTCCTTTAACAGATTAAGGTGGTAAATACTGGGCGCAAAAGAATCTAGGACTTTTATAAGCATTTTACCAGGCATGCAGCAACTGCTTCAAGATAAATCATCATGTATGTGCACCCAGATGTACATTACCACTTTGTCTCAAATGAAATGAAAATAAAAAGATAGCAGTTCATAATAGGATGATCTTGATATATTTGAAACTGGTCTGCAATTACAGTTATTTTGTATGTGCATACCTGTATTTCACTGTTTATATTTTTTACTGTTTGCTGTTTGCTTGCCTTAATACTGGGTGAAGGGAAGGCTGAATAGAAAATTTCTCAAGTGATTTTCACTTTTTGTCATATCTCACTAATTATTGTCTAATCTGATGGAACTTGCTTTTCTTAGAATTTTGGTATCAAATTTATTATTCTGGCTTAAAGGCTTTGAAAGTTACGACATTTTCAAAAATGAATAAACACTTCGAATTTGCTACCTTTTGCAAATTGCACGATAGTCCTAATTTGACCGCCCATGAAATGAGGATTTATTGAGTCACGGCATTGAAAATTCTCATTTTCTAAGTCAAGGGGTTGTACATTACGGTCAATTTTTTTTTTCGAGGGGTACAAATGGCACACAAGCATCTCATTTTACTTTTTTTAGTCATCATTCTTCATCCAACATTAATTTTTTGTGATCTCTTACAAGTAAGACAAAAATCATGTTTTGTATTTTTTTTTTAAAGGAGGTCAACTGTGTTCGCCATTGACTTACCACTGAGCATCGAATAAAGGTAACGAAATCAAGCATTGGGTGGATCTGTAAAAACAGTCGATGCTTGGCGCCGAAACATGCCCCATGTTTGATTTTGGCATACCCTTGTGATACAAAGACTGAGCTTCATTTGCGTATAATTTTGATCCCGATCTATTAAAGTTAGGGTAACGGTACTGAGATCAGCAGGACAGCGATTCTGTACTGTCCGTCTACACTTATGTCACTCTTCTCTGAGAATTACCCCACAGTCACGCGCATATCCATGCTTCGTGTGTCCCGAGACCTGAGCAATCGCCATCCTCATTCTCAGTCAAAAACACAGAACAAGGGGGGTTGTGTTAGTCTCTTCTGCCTATGCACTTATGTTTGTCCTCTTTGATAGTGATTTGGGCTGCCTGTCTTGAAACTGGCTTTTTTCAAGGCTCCTTTCGGTAAACTGAAACTCTTTCTGAACTGTAAACAAACCTATGGTCCTGCCGATTTCGGTTTAACTGTTGTCTACTGGATTGCACTTTGTACATCACCTAGTAGGGCAACTAAACCATGTTGCTAAATGAACATTTGATAGTTTATTATGTGTAGTCATGCCTTTACATATTTTGGTAAAGAAAGAATGTCTCTGAAACTTAAATTTTCAAACAGGTGTTTCAAGAAACTAGATTCAGTTAGTTGAAACAGCTGCATTTCATCATACTGAAGCATCTTAATAAAAGAAACGTTCAAATTGACCCTACAAATATTCTATAAAATTCCATGGCCAAAGTAACAAGGTAACACTGGTCTGTACCATTAGTGCAAAAAAAAGACATACTCATCAATGTAGCTTGAAAAATAATCTGAGAGTTATAAAATGTTCTTTGCAAGAATCACCTCACAAAAGACTTCTGCATTTGGTCAAATATTATGCATTAAAAAGACATTCCACGATGACATGTTAATTCTTTACTCAAGTTACTTTAAGTAACATTGATGAGAAGGTCATCCAAACCTATTAATTAAGCCGTTGTTATCCCTGGATGAGAGGAACATTGGAGACACTCAGAATTGCTTGGCTTTGCCCAGTAATTTGTTTGTTTATGATTATATAATCTTATGATTTGAATGTCACAGGTCTCATGTTGGCATGTTCCCTCTTCCCATACATCATCTGTGATGCTGATTTGCCATAAATTTATTTATATTTGCATCCTATGCGTGGAGTACATCTTTGATTGTTATTTTCTAACACATGCATAATTATGTACATTTGTCTTTTATACTTAAATGTGTTTTGCATTTTGTTCTTTGCAATTTATCTTTGTTTTTTTTACCTTTTTACATTAAATTACACTGGAAGGAAAGAATAAAAGCAAGGATTACAAAAAAATCATTGATACCCTCATAGCATTCCACAAACAGAAAAGCTGTGGGACAATTTATCTTGATTTCATTCTTCCAGAATTCATTGAATATTTTTCTTGTTTCTAACCTGGGACTTTAGGTAATAAACTTTTAACTCTTACTTTTTTAATGCCACTTATGCAACATAACAGACCACCTTTTTCTATTTTCACTGATATTATACTACTACAATGTATATTGTAAACTGCAAAAAATGGTTGGTTGTGGATTTCAACTTAAATTTCTTTTAGATGAATATGTAGTTTTTTATTTTATGATTTTTAAAAATGTTTTGGGACATGCATGCAGATGTCATAAATCAACCTAAGGCAAGGGGCTAGGGCTGTTGTCACTAGTGTTAGTCCAATACACTTTTTAAGTTTTTCAAACTCTTACAGTGCAGATTATCATGCCATAATCTTATCTAAAAAAGTGATGGATCTACACAAATCAGAAATTTCAAGATGTCTTAAATAATAATAATTAAAAAAAACAACCTCACGTGAGGAGTCCTGAAGTGGTGTCCTTTTTTTTAAAAAATCATTGGAAGAATGGAAAGTTACTAGTCTACATTAAAATTGTGAAATGATCTTAGTCAGGTTGGGTCAGCTTAACTAAAGACAATTTCAAATGACAATATGAGAATTCAACAGTAATATCCTACAGAAGAATCAAAGGGTGTAAATATCAAACTCATCAAGACCTGGCGCCGCTCACACAGTTTGGATTTGCGTGAAATTTTATGTGCATGCCTTCCTTCCTTTCGACGTGCAGAAGATTCTTTTTTAGATATGGAGACTTGTGGGGTAGTATTTTTTTGACTTTGCTTTTGTAATGCTAATTGTCTACCTCCGATCCATAATTTTCAAAAACATATGAGCCCACGACAGCATCACTTCCTGAAAAATTCTCAGTGCGCATCACTGCACACTGTGTACTGTCCTATCTGATGACCCTATGCATTTCAGCATCAATAATATTTTTGTGCTGATTCTTTTCAGTCTGAAGTTGTGACCTTTGTTTTTGTTATCATTAAATTCGAAGAATGGGGCAGTTACCAGTCTACATTAAAATTGTGAAATGATCTTCGTCAGGTTGGGCCAGCATAAGAAAAGACAATTTCTAAAGACAAAGTGAGATTCGGCTGTAATATACAACCGAAAAGTCAAAAGATGTAAACATCAAACTCATCGTACTTATGAAAATGGAGAAAATAATAGCAATAGTGGTTCTTTTTCCACATATTTTTCCTTTTATTGTGGATATTTGTCATTTCTTTAAAAATTGCACAAACAATCTTATATCCAAATTTTTGTTGTCTGGGTCACACTTCACCCTTTTTTATTTTTGTTTTGGCAAAAATGTTTTCAATTGTCTTTCATCGAACAATTTGCCAGTAGGCATGTTAATTGTTAGTTGTCACGACACAGCATTGCTGTGCCAAATAATTGTAGGTATTCAAAACTGGCGTTTGCCACTGCTGCCAGCATATAAAATTGATCCCCCAGGTAATAAGTTGTCTCGCATATATATGATCAAAGAAGTGTAAGGGCCCTGAACATTATAAGCCGAAGAGGCTGCCCGTCACAATGGTATAAATATCTCTCGGATCTAGTCGCAGTGAATGAGTACATTAAAAAATTTTTGTCGCTTTTCATATAAAAAACCAAGCTTAGAGTGAGATTTCTAGCATCCTATGTGCTTATTTTGAAAGAATGTCCAATTTTACATAAAGTATGAAAATTTCACTAAGACTCATCGAACAGATCAGACACGCGAATGAATCTGAGGTCAGATGTTCATCTTCTGCTGAACCTCACAAAAAACAAGGCGTTTGTTAAACTCTGTCAATATTTTAATAAGTTACTGTAGATAGTTAATACTGACAATAGTGACATAGCTGGAAAGCTTTCTCTCACTTTTAAAGATACAGCATCTTTGTTATTGCCCATAATTATTAACCAAATGCTCGTTACACATTATAATGCTAATTGTCAATATATATAAAGATTCATTTTATTTATTTTCACACAAGGATTGCAGCTAGAATTTTTGTGTGTCTGCTTTCTTTGATTTTTTTAACTTTAGTACGTATTAGATATTGTTGGGGATCTAGAGGACCTACAAATTCAAATGGTGAAGGGTTTTAAAAGTTTTTGTTAAATGATGATGTATTTAACACAGTTTATATCCTGTTATGAGAATAAATCTTTTAATTCCAATTAATTCGAGTAACCTTGTATCTTTGTAGGCAAATTCATTGATTTTTTATGATGTTTGAAAATTGCCAAGATTTCACTTTTTGTCTTCCTTTATGAATTTTGCAATTTTTGCACCGAGGCCCCTTTTATGCTGATAAAACCAGTATCTGTGATGTTTAGATTCTCCCCATAAAAATTGAGTTCGCTATTTGTTACATACAGTTCGTTTTGTCTGTGATGTCTGCACACTGTGATGTTTCTTTCTTGAATTACAGCTCACCGAAAATGGCTTCTGGTACAATGGGAAGTGAGATGTAATGACTGAAAAATTGCATAACTTCTTAATTTTGAAGATATAGTGATAAACGTGGTACTGAAAATGTTCAGAACAAAAAGATCTTTTCAATGAAACAGGAAATGGGAATAGGAATCTCCATTTAGAAATATCAGTTTGGAGTACCTATAATTATTAGCCTATTTGTGTTGTTTCTCTACTGCTTTTAATTTTTCAGCAATGGAAAGTTGTAAAATTTTACAGAAGTTTTGTTGACATTGTATTCATTATGTTCTCTTGATGTGGTTTTGCTAATTTTTCTTGATAACAAATTTGATGGCAAATTTCTGACATCTTCTTTGCACACATGCACGCACATGAATGGAAAGTTTATGTTCAGACGTATTATTTGGTATTTATGTTGAATATTATTAAAATAGCTCTCAGTGTCAAACTTTCCATGATTTTTTTCTTCAGTTCCTTCATAGTGTTGATCAATAGGATCCACGAACACACTTCATTTTATATTTCCCAACCACTTTCGATTGCACAGTCTTTTTATTTACAGCCCCTTGTAAATAATATGATGCCTTAATTATTGCATTGAACTCCCCTAGGGTATAAATTATATATCTTTGTCGTGATGAACTAATTCTTGTAAACTGAAAACCTTTTGACCTTTCTTAGATGCCACTGAGAGTATATTGATAAGATAAATAATAAATAGCAAGAATGAATCAGCTGACACCTGACGTTTCTGACTGAAAACTCAAAACAGCCTCCGAGTTTTTCAGCAAGTCGAGCTGACTGCTGGGGTTCCTCATTAATTTTGTTCAGAAATGACCAAAAAAGCCAAAACAACAACAACAACAACAACAACAACAACAACAACAACAACAACAACAACAACAACAACAACAACAACAACAACAACCACAACAACAAAACCTCAACATTCTAACCCTCAATAATATTTAAAATTCAGTTAAATCTTTAAAAATTTGCTAATGCAAAAATATGGTGCGAAAGCAGAGAGGATCTGATAATGCAGTAAAATGTGTGTATTTTGTCTTCATCTGGCCGAACATTTAAGGTTTCCATGTTCATTGCTTATTTACCTCTCTCCCCATAAAACAATGCAGGGACTTTCAAAACCTTCCAGTGTAAATAAATACTATAATTATGGAACAACACAGTTTATATTGGGTGAGACAATGCTCTGTTCAAGACAGGAATTGTGAATATTAAATTCTGGACCTACACAAGCTAATGGCGGAATGCTTGATCTTGTTGTCTTTATGTTTTAATTATTCTCTTAAAATAAAATACAGTGAGAAAATTCTGTGGACTGGTACATAATAACATAAATGTAAAAGATGAAACTATTGCTGTCTCAAAATTCTTGGTTATTCAAATGTAATGCTCATGGAATGTGAAATCTCTATGTAAGTGGCCGAACATGGCCGTATGGGAGTTAGTCTCTACCATCATTTTCATCTGTGGGTGAAACACAGAAAATACAAGTCTTAACAAAGAATGGGAATCAAATGAATTTAAACAATTAGGTGAAAATAGGAAAAAAAAGTTTTTTTTTGTATAAATTTTATTTGATTCCATTGTTATACATAATTCTCAGAGGTACCGGTACTCTAATCTTTCATACAATATGTCAGTGCTAAGGCGATTATGAACAGAACAATCACTTGATAAGTATGTGGTTGAATGATGAAAGCACTGGATAAAGGACAAGCCTCAGGCCTGAGTTGTACACCAATCTGGCGTGTCATAAATGCTGCTGTTTCAGCACCGCACGGTTGAAGCTGTTCCCACATGCACATAATCTTCACATCTAAATGTCTGCAAACATGAGAAAAAAATATAATTGTTACATTTAGTTTGGTGTAAGCAAATGTTACCACAAATCATCATCTGAAATCAAAACTTTACGTAACGATTTATGAGCATTTTCTAAACTTTGTTAGAGATGCAAGAACCTCCTCTCCCAAAGCTGGGTGATGATCCGTATATAATTTTGTACTGAACTTATTGGTCAGTATACTTGGTTACTGGTTAAACATTGTCACATCGCACAGCTTATGGGTTTCACTTTCCTTCTCAACACTCTCATTCACAGTAACTTTTTCCTGTAGACAAATGATTTGGGGGTTAGTTTCAAAATCCATGAAAATCTCGCAATTAACCTAAATATGACAGCAGGATCTGTGGGTAGCTTATTTAAAGTAGGAGCCAGGAATATACGACCGAAAAGTTCTGCCTGCTGCACGGTTATTTCCATCATATGCAAGACACGCATATGTATCGTAAAATTATGTGGTGAAAGCTTGGAATGCCCTCTACGATTTACTGACATTACTATTCCACGTAATCACCATCCCTTTCCACGCACACACGCCAAGGTCGGACAAGCTGTTGAATCTCGTCGGCGAAGAAATAAGATCTCTTATGTTGACACCGGCGGATATCAATATATCCACTTGCACCTGAGTATCAAGTATCGTCATCGTAATGGTGTCAATTCAGGTGCTCCTTAAGCTTCTCCTCGGCTGGACTTTAACTGATGGCGCTCCAGAAAACAAACAGCAATCAATGGAATACAGGCTTAAGGATTCACCTCGCCGGAAAAAATTCAGAATCACAGCTTCGCCTGGAAAACGTTAATGACACTGTTATTGTGACTGCGATGGTATAGTCCACATAGAATGTTTGGAACAGGGTAAATATCAACTCCGACCAATATGCGGGAACTCTGAAGAAACTCCGTGGACACTAGAAGCTGGCTAGTCCCGAAAAAAAAAAAAAGCCATTCTTCATCATGACAATACTTGTCCACACACGAGCTGAAAAACGCAGGATGCACTGCAGCACCTCAAATTTCGTGAGATCTTACCGCACTCGTCGTACAGCCCTGCATCTTGCACCTTGCGACGTTTTCCTATTTTTCCAATCTTAAAAAGCACTGCTACGATGCTGATGCTGAGAGGCAAGCAGATGTGCTCCGCTGTGGCTGAGATAAGAGACCTGATTTCTTCACCGACGCAATGCAACAACTTGTACGACGTTCACGTGGGTGCGTGGAAAGGGATGGTGATTATGTGGAAAACAAATGACAGTAGGCCTACTTTATAGAAGACATTCCGAGCTTTAATCAGATATGCGACTCAAGTGTGCATATTGTATACAATTGAAATAATCGCGGAGGAGGCAGAACTTTTCAGTCATCCCTCGTAATATGTTTTGCAACAGATATTATACAATGTGTAATGAGAAACTTCCCAAACTCAGGGTTTTGGTGCACGAAGTGGAAGATTGGGTGAAGAGAAACTCAACTTTAGCGTGCAGTGTGTTCATCAGTTGTATAGTGGGTCGTTTCTGGTATTGCGCAATGTGATGTGAAAAGGTTTAACACAAGATGTAAGATAGTTTCAAATATCAAGAAAGTCAGGTTAAAGGTCTTTGAAAAGAAATATTACTTATGAGAGTGAGTAATCTGAAACGGTTTAACAAAAAGTGTAAGATAGTTCCAAATATCAAGAAAGTTCGGAAAAAAGATCTTTGAGAAGAAATATTACTTATCAGAGAGTCTGATCCTGTAATAAGCTTGGCATTCTGGCAAAACACCTCTCCTGTCTTTTTCAAGTTTCCTGCTGTTTCCTACAGGTCATGCAAGTGAACTATAAAAAGGTTTAATTTCTTAGACGTTTCACCCATGTCAAATAAAAGTAACAACAACAAAAAAAACAACAACACAAAGAATAGATCAAATATTAGTAACAGATTAAAAAAAATAATTATTCAGAGATATTGCAGTGGATTGGAGCTACAGACATGCACTAGCATACATGTATATATATGATAACTTCAAAAAAAACAACAACAACAACCGTAGATACAATAAATATCTATGTCTCCACAGAATGTCAAGCCAAGTATTCATGTCCGCAGTGTCCGTTACAGAAACAAGACGAACTTAGTATTAATTACATCCCCAGTCTCGTGAAACTGAAGTGAAAGCGCACTTCATTCATATTCTAATCATTCATCTTATGGTTTGACCACTGTAGTAATTAATGTTGTTACTCTAAAATACTATCTTTCCAAGGAGAGACCAATTAAAATATGAGGATAAAAAGTGACTGGCAAAGTAGTTAATTGAAATTAATAGATTAAAATTTATCCATATCATCCTCCCACCAGCAACAACAAAATTTATTTTTCATTATTAAATTATTATTAATAAATATTCAAAATATATTATTTGAGTTGTGAGTTGTGAACTGTTGTGAGTTGTGAACTGTGCATAACAGGCTGCATTACAATTTGCTCTGAGATAGAGAGAGGTAGAGAGAGAGAGTGAGCGAGACAGGGAGAGAGAAAGAAAGCAGCGTAGTGTGTTGAGCGCTTCGCAGGCGCTGTATTCTGCTCTGTGGTTGACATGTTGCTTCTGTAAAACGCATGGAACATTTTAAATGGATACGGGCTATATAAATGCCACCCATTATTATTATTATTATTAATGGCACAGCACTGTGGTAAGACTAGTAGAAAACATCCCACAAGAGGAGAGTTTCCCCATGCCAAGGAAAGAAAACAACAAATGAGACAATGTTCGGTATGGTATCACATCTAAATTCTGTTAGTTATGTAACTATTGTCAATGCTTGTACTTTTCGCAGTAAGAAGGGGGAAAATGCACATGAGCAGAAACACAAACATACAGTGGAGCCCGCTTAAATCGAATACGTCGGGAAGTGGATTATTCTTCGATTTACCTCGGAGCTGAGAAATAACCACTAATAATCATGCTGTTTGCCCCATACCATACATGTAATTACATCCCTTCTTGCACCCCCCCCCCACATAGACACACACACAACCGCATTGGTACTTGTATATGCACGCTTTGGATTATATTTTCTTTAGAAGAGACCAGTGACCATAATTGTCGTGGCGGTAAAACAAGAAAGCATCACTGAATGGCAGCTTTGGTCAGCAAGCTCTGTTGCCTGTCTTTATCTTGGTCGCGTGTCTTGTGTGTGACGTCTTCAATCAATAAATACATTCTCCCTTGTATGATGTTCAACACCTTAGCCCTATTGTGTCATCCCACCTTGCTATCAGTGGCGTGGAATTACCATTATGCAGTGTAGCAATGCCGTACTCGTCCCCACCTCCCCATCGAGTGTAGTGTGGTGAATGTGTAAATGCTACAGGGAGGTATTGCAGTACTGAAATGCTTAGAGCCAGATGTTGATGAGGTCTTTTTTCCTCCAGAGCCTTGCCATAATTATAATTTAATACAGTCACGTGGTGCTGTATAGCTTAGTGAGTATCACATAAGTGTGTATCAGAATGGCCCTATATGAGCATCGTGGACAAAATGCAAGGCTTATAGTTCCACTCCGTGTGGATGTTACACGGTTTACCGTGGCTTGGCTGTACCTGTCATGGTTACATCAGCAATTGATAAATTTATTGGTCATAATGCGAGCACTATCTCACATATGCATGTTGTTAGCTGATACCATTGGTCATTGGGGAAGAATCACGCCGCGTGCAAAGGTCCCACCGTACCGCTGCCACTCTCCGCAGCATATTTCTCACTTGGTCGGACAGACACGCCAGAGGAAGCCTCTACAGCCTACCTATTGCATCATTTTTGGCACCTCTACACCCCCCCCCCCTTCGATCGCTGCTAAGAGGATGATTGCACTCGTTCAGTTCAATTTATCAGAATCTGGTCGGTTCGAACTCGAGTTAGCAGTAAAGGTTTAACAGAGGAAAAAGAGAAAAAAAAAACCCACCTCATTTCAAAATCGTCTCGTTTTAGCACCAATTCGAATGACCAAAGTTCGGTTTACATGGACTCCACTGCATTATATACACAACTGACCTACCAGATAAGAAACATGCTCTCACAGGTGGAGATGGTAACTCGTCATTTAATGAGCAAATACCCTCATAAGCTCGTATTAAAGGCATAAAGAGATGATGATGATCATTGCATAATACCACAGACCAAGGGCATGAAAGACATTTTTCATGAGGAAAAGGGCAGAATGTACCAATATTCAGTGGTCATACACACTGTAATGTTATCCAGCCTTCTCGCCTAAATATGCTTTCAATGCATTTTTAGCAAATCATAACAATATTCAACTATCTCCCTTTCTTTCCCAGATGCCTGTACACTTTTTTACAGGTTCCACTTCCTTCTATTAACAAATATGATTCATTGAGGTGAAGAAAAAAAGCCAACAGTTTTACGGAGATTGTGCAGACATTACCTGCAAGTATCCAGGGCATTGTATGTCCAGATTTCATTTCGCAGATTCAGAATTGAATCAACATCGGCCTCCACACACCTTGTAACATACTTCAAGTGTTCAAACAGGCAGGTTTTAGAAAGTGCTGAAAAAAGATGCATGGCATGAGTTCAATTCACATATGAATTCAGATGAAAGCAGTTTCATTTCAGTCTTTGTTTTCCATTTATCTAGATAATTAGTGTTGGAAGGATGATTTATGTGCACTTTGATCTAGAGTGTTCATATAAGATAATGAAAATGAGGAACTAAAAATGCAAGTTATTCTCTCATGACAAAAGATTCATCTACTCAGTCCAATATCAGCAGTTCTTGTCTGAAATTATGACCATTACTGAAACTTCCACTGTCTTTTATTTCCCTAGACAGACACATCTACATTTTCAAAGAGGGAAGATCGTCTATCGGTGGTGATGTAGCAAAATCACCCTTGTTCCAGAAACAAAACTGCGCAGGAGAAACAAAAAAATCTATTCCCTTTCAAAACTGATTGACGGCATTGAGTTCTTTTCAACAGTACATATTAAGAAACAACATTTCTTATTGTGCACCTTGATGGCTGTTGTGTAGGTGGCATAAGAGTTAGGCAATCGGAGATAGATGATTGTGCACAGTTTCTTGTTGGCAAGCCGGCAGTTTGACAGCGAAATAAAGCCAAATTTGTTCTGTGCATGGCAGGTCATGCGTAAAATGCATCTTGTGCATTACATGTATGCATGAAAAGTAAACTAAATTGTATTGGGCCACTTTTCTATCATAGTAAAGGTCATTTTATGACAACATAACCGACATATTATGCAGTAGGGTGACACAATTAGTAAGATAATTAGCCTATTTAAAAAAAAAAAAAGAAAAGAAACTAAACCAAGTTATGTGACATAATTTATTAGATGCTCGCTTAGCACATGACAGAATCAACTGGCTATTAGTCAGCAGCATTTTGTTCATGATATTGCACAGTCTGTGCACAGCAAAAAAAACACAACAAAACAAAACACATAGGCACATCAGGTGCAGAATAGGCACTAACAATTTTGGCCTCTCAAAATTTTTATATGTCACAGTCTTCTAACATAGCAGCGGTTGATGCATTTCTGCATTCCGGCTTGAAGGCGCCAAAAAAAAAAAACAAAACTGTGAATTGCCCAAGACATCATTTGGCCATGACAGTTGACACTGATGAAATCGCTGCCACCCCATATAGCCACATTTAAATTTATGGTATTTATACCAACTTATTAAACATACTGTGATTTGCAGCACACAATTCCTCAATTGCCCTTTTCACTGCAGTGAAATGTGGAACTTCATTCATATTCAGCTCGCCCTTTTCTCCACCCGGAGATGGTAAACAGCTGTTGTGAGTGGTAAGCACTGAACAGTACAACATCTCAGACTGTTCAATGATATGGGCAGCATCCCTAAATGCAGACAGATCAAAACTATGTGTAGCTTATACCCTATACACATGAAAAAAAAAAAAAAGGATTTTCTATGAAAACGTCCGTCTTTTATCCTTGCGGCTTGGGAAAGTCCAATATCCGATTGCACATGATACTTACAGACACCACAAGCTACATTACTAAATCAAAATAAATAAATGTACAGAAGAATGGACTTGATTCATCTGTAAGACATATGAAATTAAAAAAAAATTATACCCACAGTGCCACTTATTTTCTACGCTTGCTTATTGGGTTCATAAAAATATTTCAAGTACGGTAGTGTACATAACAGACCATCTACAAGATGACACATTTGTTTGCATGCAAAAAGTGACACACCATGCTGAGATATGATTTATCAAATTGTTTGACTATGATTTTGAAAATGACTTTTAAGATTATTAGCATCTTTCTATGGATGTACTCATAAACAAAATTTCCATTACAGCTTTGGTATGTGATTTGATGAAAAGACATACCCACAATGGTGATAGTCGAAATGAAATCCAATGAATCTGGTGAAGTGTTCCAGAATAGCACCGCTAGCTGTGCACATGGGTTCATCTGCTGGCTGGTCTGTGCTCTCTTGTTTATACTTTGAGCAAGACTGGAGTGTTGGTGGACTCTGATCCATTTGAATAAATTATGAACATGAATGCATGTATTTGAAACGTACCCACTGCTGACCAGGCATTGCAACATTATTTCGTTTTCTTTGCATCTTTCTTCCTTTATGGTAGTTATATGTGGAAAAAGTCTTTTGATAATATTTTAAATTTTATAAGGTATGTAATTCTAAGCCTTAATCTTATTTTTCTATCCTCTCATGTATAATTCAATGAGTTGTTGCAGTTATCTGATACATATATTAGCGAGTGCATGGTGACACACAGTTTTAATGGTAGAATCGGAACAACTTCAGAAACTTTTGGACACAGTTGTTATAGAAAGTGAAATCTCCCAACATGAAAAAGGATGAATGTATGGTAGTCTGAAAAAAACAACAAAAAAACAACAAACAAAACAACAACAACAAAAAAACCCCAAACAAACCCGAAATGTAATCTGATCAGCAAAGGAAAGCAAATCAAACAAGTTACAAAATTCACATCTCTAGGCCATTTGATAATATCAGATGGTAGGAGCATAGATTAAGTGAAATAAGGAAAAGAATAACAGTGGTCAAAGATTCATTCCAAAAAAAAGAGACCAATATTAATGAACAGAAATATATCAACGATCACTAAACTCAGAGTCTTGAAAAAAGTATGTGTGGTGCGTGCTTTTATACAGATTTGAATGTTGGACAGTGAACGAGGAAGTAGAGAGGAAACTAGAAGCAGCAGAGATGTGGTTTATTAGAAGAATATTGACAATATCACGGATGGAGAAAAAAATGAAATGAGTCAGTACTGAGAGACTCTAATCTGAAAAGATCAATAATTAAAACAACAAGACAGAGGCAACTGAAATTTCTAGGACGCATCTGTCGCCTCGGGAGCCTCGAGCATCTAGCAGTCACAGGGAAAATTGAAGGCAGGAAAAACAGGGACAGACAGAGAGAAACTTTCACCGAAAGACTTAATTCATGGTCAACAAATAAACGCCACAACAAAAACTTCCTCTTGATCTGGGCTGATGACAGATTCGAGTGGAGAGCCATGATCGCCAATGTCTGTTCCACACAGGACAACTGATGATGATGATGGCGACACAGAATAATTTGCATCCAAATCTCGTGGGATCATACACACAATGGGTTTGACTGTCAATCTATTATGTAACTCACGAGTGAAGGGTGTAAACGCCATGTCAGGTGTGCAAACTGTGACTGTTTCCTTGTACTTATAGATTTAGAACTTGCAAGTTAAGTATTGAGCCTGAAGTATCCGTTTAGAATCGGTGAGAAAAAAAATCCATAAATGTTTCAGTATTTACAGAGACAATGAACACGGAACTATGGTGTCATTTTATCATTAACCCCCCCCCTCCCCTTCCCCCTCCTCCCAAAAAAGATTTTTGAACGTTTTGGACTTGCTCAATGGAAAATTTGCAAATTAATAATGTGGTTGTTTTATACATGACTGCATAATATGTTTTTCATCGCCATAAATCATATTTTATGATGTTTGCTGTTATTAACTTTGTACAATTCTATTTTTTTTCACAGTTTCATTTTTGTGAGTTTTGCCACAAGGATTTTTGTACAGTTTAGATGGGGATATTGTCAGCATCCGATAAAAAATAGTACGCTTGATCTGGCCAGCGCATCACCCTTGTTTTGTTTGCCAGCCGATGATATATGAAGACAGATCCTGACCTTTCATATACCAACAAATGATAAGGTTTGAGATGCTTTCTTAAGCACTAATAAGATAAGGAAGACATCTGAAGGAGGTAAGTTTTTAAGTGATTTTATTTTTGAAACAGGAAGGTTTAAAGCAGATGAAAATAGGTTCTGGAAGAACATTCATTTTTCACTACCCCAAAGAAGTTGCTAATTAACTTTTATCTCCTTCCTTTTGAAATCAGGCGCATAAATGAAATTTTCACAATTTGGCAAGATTAACAAATTATAGGTCTTTCTAACTGTCTAAGCTTTGAATGACAATGTTTATAGACAATCAAGATATTCTCCTTCAGTGTTGTCCTGAGGATGTTTTATTAGTTCAATGGCTTTTTATGCAGGTTGGTCACGAAGCCATGTGTTGGAACTGGGATTGTAATGAAAAAACATGATATAAGCACTTCCCTATTGTGCTCAGGAAGTTCACACCTTGATACAATTGATATTTTGACCCAGACACTTCAGCATGTTGGCAACCAGTCGCAAAATATTTGGCGATCTATTCATTTCATGAAAAAAGAACATATAATAAAGTAATATTGAAACTTAACGAGGGAAAATCTGCCTGGATCAGGACTGGCACATACATATCGCCTCTGCGTCCATATCTTCTTTTAACTTTGATATTTTAAACCGACGGATACATGGTCTTTTGGATATAATGCACAGAGTGAAACTTTTCCAACATACCCAATAGTCCGTAGTAGAAGACAATGCCTTCCTGGTGGGAATCACTGTCGATTCTGGTTCATGGAAACTTGGTACTGAGGATGTTGTTTCATTTACAGTAATATTCAAAACTTGCATGGATATCCCTGGAGCCAAGTTAGCCATAATTACTGAAATAAATATCAAAATGAAATCGCATTTAAATGTGGCAAAGTGTATACATCTATTTTCTGGACGGATAATTTTTCATCTGTGTATATTCATCAGGAAATACTTGCCAGTTAACAGTACAGAACCAAGCTCATTTTTTCATCTTCATACTTCCAAAAGATTTCAAATTATTTCAGTATCATTTCAAATATTCTAATGTATCCCACAAATTACGACCAAGATGAACTTGTGAAAACAGTTGTTTATGTAAAATTGAGTTTCTTTGCTGACCATGGTTAAGAAAAGCAGAGTTGAATTCTCTTACCATGATCATCACAAGTTTGTAAAATTTATCCTCTGCTATGGTCTTCACTTCTCATGCTTGAACGCAATGAATGAATTATGAATAAGAATTTTCTCAGAGCCTTCCCCTGAAACATACTTTTGTTTGAAACGTCCACTTGAAAAGAAAAAACCTTGAACTGAACTGAACAATATATTATTTTATATTGACAGAATTAATGTGTGTGGCATGGTTAAGTTGTCAAATTATGCACAATATGTCACCGACTTAAATAGCTCTTGGAGTGCATGGACAAATGAACAATTCATGATAATACATGTTTATGGCACAGTGGTCAAAGTATGGTACCGGCTAAAAAAAAAAGTCCATTTGAAAAGAAAAAGTCTTGGATTGACAAATGAATTGACCAGTTCATACATAGCCCTGAGATGTGGCAATACAGTTGTCAAAGAACGCTGCCTGCTAAAAATAGCCGTCCGAAAAGAAAAAATCTTGAACTGACAAATGGATCGAACAATTCAAGAACACCCTTGACAAAGTGATCAAAGTATGCACAGTAGGCTAAATATTTTAAGCATTAAAAATTGCTCACCCAATAAATGCTTGAACACGAAGACATACATATTATGTCTGTTAAAATTCCTGTTACTTCAAGCAACAGTAAGTTTATTGGTAGTCCGTTATTTTTCTGCTCTGATCGGCAAAGCCAATGACACAGCCTGTGCATTTCTTGTTCAGTTGATGTACACCACTAGCCACAATACTTGCTTTTTCAAAAGCACTTTGTTATGCTAAGTAGCTATCATTCATGAAGCAACAGACAACAGCTGTGCAGTGACTGAGAAGAAGAATGTATGGTACCGAATGCAAGGTTAAAGCTAAAGCACCATATGTGACGGAATGGGTATCATATCCACATAGTAGTAAAAACAATGGAAAATACATGATGTCGAAATGAGAAACAGACAGTAGAATGTCAGAAGGAAATGTGGGAGTAACAGCCTGTGAGGAAACAAATTAGAGGAATGGTACGTGTGGAGAGATTATTAATCACCATGTCATTTGCGTCTGGTGGCACACAGCATTCCGTTTTGGCATTTTATACCATTCAGATGACAGATGGGATTCCATTAGTGACATGGGTAAAGATATTACATTGAATTTACAGTGTATTTTTATTTCGGAAAACTAAATGGAAAATGTGGTTATGGATTTGGAAACACTATAGAGGTAAACTTTTTTTGTGATTCTGTGCAGAAGCAACAACTTATGCCCACACAAAGGAAGGCTGTCATTAGCTCACCACAATACATAGCAAAAAAAATTTTCAGACAAAATATTGTCAACTCATGTTAACTGCCCATTTTTCTCTTCCAACTGAACAGGTCCAAATAAAAAAACAACAAAAAAACCACTGCTTCAAAGCTGGTTTGAAATGATGAAATTAAACTTTTTGTGACATAATATCTAACATTCACCCACATCACAGAAAACTTCGACGCTCATTGAATAACACTCTCCCGTTCAAACCAAAAGAATATTTTTTTCAATATGTAATATCCCTGTTGGATTCATATCCAATCATGATCCACTTTTTCCTTTTCCCACAAACTATTGCATAGGAATGGCCAAACTGTCTACTGGCTACTCTTCACAAAAAATATGAACGGAATAATAAAACATTACTCCTCCCCCCCCCCCCTCAAAAAAAAAGTCATACATTGTTCAGATAACTCAAGCATTTCATTACTTCTCAAATAAATGAAACCATCTCTACAAACAAAAATGAAAATACACCTCTTTCTCCCCATGAAGAGCTACAACTTTCACAACTTCTGTGATGTGCTACAGATTAGCTGCATGATAACCCAGACCCCTGACAAATCGTATAATGCAAGTGTCACAGCATTCACCCAGCAGGTGCATCATTGATTTGCTGTGTGTATTACAGCTCTCCGAAAGCAAAATAATATTTTACACACGGTATTAACAATACCCATAATCATTAAATAAACATCTCACCCCTAATGCTCATGGGATAAGGTCATTTTGACGGCATCCTGAAATGTTAAGTTGTTCTTCACCACCTTCCCACAGATGAAAAAAATAAAAACAATGTTTGTAATTAGCATGATAAACTTGAAATGTCAGTTAGTGTTACTCCCAGGTTGCATGCAGTGGGCAGATCTAATGCCCGCTGACCAGGTCAGTGACCTAGTTCACCGGGAATCTTATCACAGACATCACTAGATGATGGTCAGTTCAGGAGAAAATGAAATGAAAAATTGAAAATTTGTTGAGCAACAGTTAACATGTGAATACTACACATTTTGATAGTGTGGGGGGAAAGGCTTTCAAAGCGTGGTCTTTGTGATTCTAATCAGTGGCTCGCTGGTTAGCATGCTTTTGTCAGAATGCTTTTGATTTAGAAAAAATAAGTGAGCAACGAGACGAGTGACATCAGTCGTGAAATCACGGATCAGCCCGGCACAGCGCAGTGAAACCTTCGGAATGCTTCATCCTGGCGTAGAGCAGCGTGAGGATTAAAACTCATGAAATGCAAAGTCAAAGGTGGTTCTTTGATACTATCAATTTTAATTCAGGAGTATCAATCCAAATTCAGGTTATGTCTCTGCACAAATAATTGTTCTTGATGTTTTGAAATATACTCAAATAAAAATGGTTTTCTACCTTCTCCTTCCCACGGAAAAAAAAGATCGCCTGTTAACCTGAATCTGTAATTGGTCACAGGTGTCTGATCTCTTGATAGTAGCCATTCTTCAAATCAAGAGATGTTTATGTCAAAACCTTGTGGAAACTGAAATTGCATAACATCACATGATTTGACTTAAGAAAAAGAGGATGTTAAGGACAACATAAAATAATTTTTTTTATGCATCTTAAAGGGCATGTGACTGATAAATTTTGCGTGCTGGTTTTATTCTCGCAAAGCACTGTGACACCTATTTAGCACATCGAGACTGATATTTTCTACATAGCCAACGATTTTGTGTGTTTATTTTGTTAAAGAAAACGTTTCCAAATACCACAGTTTTCGCGGTGACTTGCGACGATTTGTGCGCTAAGTCATGTATTTGTATTTGTATAACTCTTTAATCCCATTTGGGAAATTTGCCTTTGTGCCATTGCAGCCCATTTATAACTGGAGCAGGCACGTCGTCGCCACAGTGCAGCGCCGGTCGGCGTTTTTTTTTGTGGGGAGGGGGGGTGGCAGATGAGGCGGGGGGAGGGAATGGTAGGGATGAATTATAATTTTTAATTTTGCCCGGGTAGCGGCCTGTTCGGCCTGCTCTTTACGATTTCCAACTGCCAAGGTATCTTTAACGTGCGCAACGTGCACACGGGCCCTCCGAATTTTTTCGTCCTTATCCGAGAAGACTAGGTACTCAATCCTACCCCCCAATAGGATCAGGGACACGAAAATATGAGAAAAATCCCAATTTCCAACATGCCTGCACAGCCCGGGGACCCTTGGCACGAGAGGCGAGCACCTTGCCTCTAGACCACCTTGTCCCCACCTTGCTTACATCTTAACAATCCACTTAAACAGCCGAAAGTAGACCTATGATATGCATGCACTGTGCGCTGTTGCTAGATGCATTTGCTAAAAAAAAAAAAAAAAAAGTCCTACCAATTGGAATCGGCAAAAATTAAAACGCCTGGACCAGGAAGAATGATCTCAGCAACGGAGATGGCACTGAACCATTAAAAAATGTCTGGCTGGACATGGTCTGGTGAGTCGAGTATTAGTTTCACTATGATGGAAATCACTTATAATGACTGTATGTGTGTTGATAAAGATCAGAAAACATCAGAAAACATACATGTATTATTATTATAATGCTTTATCTTGGTAAAGCCAGACTTAGTTGGCATTTACTTGTTCCCATTAGATCTAGATCTTTTTCTCTATCACTGACTTAAGCATTTTCAGTATAAAAACAATAATAATATGTCTTTCGACTTGTCAACAGGAAAGTCTAAGAATAGTAATATTTCACTAGACACTGAAGCATTCTTCCTAGCAGCTTCAACTGTTACAGATCTAGAACTTTTTATTAATTGCATGAGAAGGTTTTAAAACTATAAACGGTCGCATAAGTGTGTGGCCACATGTCTAGCGATGAGCCAAGCGGTGAGCTACACTGTAGCGAAGCGACGGAAATAAATGCATTAAACCTAAACTAGGTGTCCACACCACTAGCGATTACCGCTAGCTAGGTGCTCGCTATGAGCGACGATAAATAACTTGCCGTTTAACATCAAGCTATGTGTCGTGACCTCGTGCCCTCCTGTAGGAGTGAGTTTTTTTTTATTTTTATTTATTTTGCGCGCATTTTCTGTCCAGTGCCTCTTTCAAGCATATCATAAATAAAAGGCTTTTTTAACCTCCGAGCCTTAAATTCTACAAAATATCACATTATGCATCGGGAGACGTAAATTTTGTGCGTGGGGGCATATTTTGAAAGATATTGATGCTCACTTTACTTTTAAATAATTTCGTTGATTTTGATTCCCAACTGAATTGATCCATGGAAGTATTGCGATATTTTGAGCAGATAAAAAAAATAAAAAAATGACGCATTTCCTTCCAATAGGATTATGCACCTCAATTTGCACACTGTTGATCGAAACACAACTGTCATATTGTCAATCTGTATATTTCCGGTTTATAAGTCAACTAGCATACAATGGACAAAGACAAAACCTTCGAATTTATATCTTTAATCCAAGAAAGGCCTCAACTATGGCAAAAACAACACAGAGACTTTATGAATAGAGACACCCGGACCAAGATGTTCAATGAGCTGGCTCAGTCAACAGGAATATCAGGTATGCTCACATTTATTATAATATGACTATGACTATCTCCACTCACAGACACACACCATCTTCATGTCATTCATAACATTCATTTAATAATCATGCAATTTTTCATGTTCGTGATCGCTGTTGTGACCAAATACAAGTATGAAATGATACAATACATGTAATAAGGCTGTATTTATAACATATATTTTTCAAGCAGTTATAAGGAAATGTATGGAAATACCGCTATCCTCTTCAATATTGGTTAATGTATAAAGGATATAATTTTCAATTTGGCCTCAATGTACTTTTTGTACGTTCTCTCCCGAACCAGTATTTCTATTTCTTTATTATAATATTAGAATCCTTTCACATTGCAGTGGAAGAAATGAAAAGTAAAATACATCGTCTTTGAGTAATATTCATATAAGAAATTTAAATATAATTTTCTTGCCAAGCCACGTCACCAGGACCAATAAAATATTGCACCAGTTGCTCTCTCATCCATGTTGCATGTTGTCCTGGTCGACCTTGGTAGCATCTCACCCGACTATCATCATCTTGGGCTGAAGCATCATCCCACGCTTCGTTTTCTGTTTCTATTCTTTTCAAACCTTCAATGTCAATAATTGCATTATGCAATGCGACGGTAGCAAGGACAATCTTAACAGCAGTGTCAACTTTTGTTGATATGGCCGTCTTCAACACTCGCCATTTTGCTGCTAGAACCCCAAAGGCACACTCGACACAACGCCTTGCTCTCGAGTGACGATAATTAAATATTTTCAGATCACGTGTTAATTTTGAATTGATGGGAGTCATTAGATAAGATTTTAGAGGATAAGCTGCGTCTCCAAAGAGAAAATAGGGAAGACGTATATCTGAATTCTTTAGAGCAGCGTCTACTGGGAGTTCAGCGATGTTTGCGTCAATCTGAGCTTTTAGCTCAGATCTTGAAAATATTCCACCATCACTTTCTTTTCCATAAGCTCCAACTTCTATTGAAATAAATCTTAAATCTGGATCTGCAACACCTTGAAAGACAATGGAAAAGTAATGTTTGTAATTAAAATAGTTTGAGCCTGAACTGGCAGGTGCCTCAATACGAACGTGTTTTCCATCAATAGCACCGATTACGTTGGGAAAATTGCAAATTTTAAAGAACTTAACAGCAACTTCCATGTACGAATCTTTTGTGGGTTCCTTAACGTACAACGGGCTGAGTTTTGACCATAAAGCAGTAACAGTTCCTCAATGATGTTTGACACTGTACTCTTTCCCAATCGATATGATTGTGCTAACGATCTAAAGGACATTCCCGTTGACAAATACCTGTGGAAAAAAACAAAACAAAAAAACAACGACCAGTATGGACTTGGTGAAATTTCATATCATCTATACTATAAAACAGAATGTAATTAACTTAATTATCTCTGTAACTAATGATAATATTATTTCTGTTTCTTTTCCAAATTACAGAGGATATGTGCAAGAAAAAGCTCAAGAACCTTAAGGACAAGATGAGGGAGGTGACAAGTAAGTGGCCCAAGACGAAGAGTGGACAACCCGCCTTTGTAAATGGCGAAGAGTTTGTACGCTGGCCCTTCTACAAGGCCTTATTGTTTATGAAGGACCAGTTTGTTGGCAGGTATCTGAGCGGCAGCTTTCATGAGGGAAATGGAAAGGATGATTAGATTGTCTCCTCTGCAGAAAGTGATGAAGAAACTCTGCCGGCCACGCAAGCAAGATCATACACATCATCTGCTGCTACTACAACTCCTCCTGGTCCTACACCACGCCATTCAGCACGAGCACCTCAAACTCAAACCAAAAAAGCGCGAATGGCGGGGGAGTTTTTATCTCTAGAAAGAGAAAAAATGAACAGTATGAAAAAGATACTGGATGAGGCAGAGGAGCCCAAAGATGAATGGGACACGTTTTGCTCATCAATTGCTTGTGACCTCAGGAAAATAACTGACCCATTTTTAATAATGCAGGTAAAATCTCATATCAATAAAACCATAAGTGATACTGTATTACAACAGTTACAGCAAAATATATACCCAACAGCCACTACACAGAGTGTGGTTTTCGGCGACGAGGAGTGCTATCGCACCCATGAGCGCATGTAAATGCTTTTGTTCTAATTTTTTGTTTTAATAAACTGTTATTCGTTTATCTGTTATATCTTCTTGTTGTTCAGTCAATTCATTTACTGTGTAGAGAATGAATTAATGAAACAAAATGAATATACCGTAGCTAGTTTGTGAGTTATCTTAATAGTGGCATTAGCAATAATTATTGTTATTCAAGCCCAACAAGGTCCATAAACTTATTATTAATTCTATTGTGTAAATAAGAACAAGACATTAAACCAGTCCCTGCACAGGACTCAAATTTATTGTTTTTCTCTCACCCACGCAAAACAGCAGTGTTAGTTGGCACCCGCACATGGATCAAATTAAGACATGACTTGTCCACTATTTTCACTAAGGACGTAAAGAAATGTTGCAAGCAAGGATTGTACTCACAACCTCTCCATGACATCACCGAGCATCAGGACAACACACAAAGGTTTAGGAAAATTTGCAAAGCTAATGTTTTATCTGTAAGAACACCAGAATTGCAATAGGCATTAACTTACCGTAGAGTTAGTGCTAAACGCTCCTCAGCAGATACTGGCTGTCTGTATCCGGAGTGTTGTTTTGTAATATCATCTTCAACATGAGCGAGAATCGCTGCAAATGTACTTGGAAACATTCGAAAGTAAGAATGAAATCTGTCGCTATCTTGTTTAAGGTCAGGCATCAGGTGATGAAATTCTCCATATGTATGCCTGAGACTATTGATAGGATGAACCCAATACCCCCTATCATCATCAAAAAGAATGTCTCGTCGTATGTATGGCGACGGTTCCAACAGCTCACCCAAAAGAACACGTCTTCTTGCATCCATATTGAAATAGTGTATTTATCCAAATTTCTAATATGTTATTCATATTTTTGTAATTATTAAACTGCCTCTATAACGAATAAGGTCAACAATTTTAAATAAAATAGTACAAAATTCCAGTATTTTTCACACAAAAATGAAATTATATTCGTCATCAAAGTAAAGTTTCTCTTTTTCATGCAAGATGATCATAAACATCCTCACGCCGCAATATGGACAGCTGTATTCCAAGGACTAGCCCCACATCTCCTCTGCTGCGTGCAACACAGTACAAATAGTTGGAGATGATGCATGCCCCCAGTTTCACCACACACTGAGTTCCTTTTTCTTGTTACAGAGGACTTCTAGTGCATTCTGAACGCCTGTTTGATTTGAAAACTAAAAAAGTATATAAATTACACACAATGCATTTATCATTTCTTACACAATGTAATAACAGCGACACAGTAATCATTGTTTTGCCCTTTCTAACTGTCATCAGTAGTAATGAGAAGTATGGTACCAACAGCATCATGCTATGCTTATTTTTCAGCTTAGTTTATTCCCAATAAAATTATTTGAAGACACTGTGTTGGTTTCTTGATGTGTGAAATTTAATAGTTTATAAAACACTACTTTTATTGTGTAATAAATGTTATCGTGTTACTGGATCCGGTGGCTTCTTCACGAGCCTTCTGCTGTGAGCAGCTGTACTGTTGTACCTGTGTGCCAACAGCACCAAAACAATTTCAAGACCCTGATGAATACCTGCTAATCTCTATGCTTTTTGGCTTTGTTCTTGAATTAAAAATTTACCTTTGGCAACATGCCACCCGTCAAATACTTTTTCTATGCTTAAGTCCCTAATTTCGGGAAAGAGAAATTACCGCCCCGGATTTCCTTAGTATCGCCCGAGGCAATACCGAGAGTGACCATTCTTTCTTCCACTTTATGTCCACAACTTGCGCGTATATGAACACGGTGAATACTACTCACAGAGCTCTGTTGTACTAGTCCTTTTCGTTCAGTTATGAAGGGGCGTGGTGCGAATGGTTGCATTGTTGACATGGATGATAAGCGCGCAAGACGAAGGACGGAAAATGACGGATTGAGACGTCTCGGTATCCTATGTCTCGAATATCGTCACGAACTGCGCTCAAGGATACGATGATGAAATATGAGAGGGGCACTGAACGTACCTACACTGTCATTTACTAAATATTGCTTGCACTGTCACTAAGTTCTGCTTCAGTGCCAACTATAATAATCAGACATTCTTAATTGTTTTCTAAAACAACAACCAAAAAAAAAAAGGCACAGAAAAAAGTTTCTAAAAATATGATACATGTATAAAGTCTGGTTTTCAATATGTTAAAAAAATTGTCATTCCTCCCTAGATCCTCTCCCCCCCCCCCCCACATACACACACACATAATCCTCCCCAAAATGCCACCCTCCGCCCCCGCCTTTTTTAAGCAAAAAAAAAAAAAAAGGCCCATGTCTACTTTGAAAAAGGTTTAACAACAATGATATCAGGAAGGCTGACGCCAAGTCTATATGACGTTTTGTCGAATTCCGCCAGTTGAATTTTCAAGGTCACATTTATTTTGCTTTCTAATTTTTTTGGACTGTTTATTCTAAGGAGACAGGCTGAATTCACTTAGTTCTAAATCCATATCTCTGGTTACAAATACGGCATTTTTACATCAATGAAAATAAAGAAATGACGATAAATTTGTAATGTAAAGAGTAATAAAATAAAATATATAGGGTCACGCAATGTAAAAACCCTTCAGTGGCTATGTAATTAATGTTTGTTATCCTAGTTTGGGAAGTCCTCCCAAGGCCGATAATGCATCACAAACATGTCGACTTGGCCTCTCACGCGAGATAATCGATACGGTAGTTCCGCTATCCGGGTGCGGCTGCCAATGTACCGCGCCAGGCAACAGGGGGAGAGCATATTTATTGACAAGCCAGTTTCAGTGCGTTTTATCAGTGCTCTCTTCTATATCGGGTGGGCCGTCTTGTCTAAGCGGAGACAATATTCGGAAGTATCGATATCAAGAAAACTGTTTTGCTCTGAAATAATTTGATTGAAAATGCTATACATGCATGTCAGTGAAAAAAAAATTGACCCACATTGAACGTCCACTTGTTCTTGATGTACTCGCTTTTCTTTTCACCGACAGCGTAACAAATGAAAGTCTACTTTTTTTTTGTTTTGTTTGGCCAGCAAGGATCTGACATGAAAAGCAGATGAACAGATGACCAAGCCCTCCGTGAGACATCAACATTAATACATGAATATTATTGTTCTAAATGTCAAGCACCAAATAATCTGTGCAAGTCGCACGGATCCACAATTGTTTTAAGTTGACTGGTTTGCCGGTTAATTTGCTGGTAGTTACTAGTTAGTGCATGTTTCGCAAAATACACATTGAATCCCCCCCCCCCCCCCCGAAAAAAAATAACGACTAAGAATCACCTTAACGATGATTATGGCGGCCAAAGTCGAACCGAAGAGGAAAACGAATCAGGCCAACGACAATCGAATAGGTTTCATCTCTTGGCAAACCTTGCAAAATTTTTCTTCCACTCCTTTATATTGTATTTTCCCATCAATTAATTTGTAAAATTAACATTATTCAGGAAAAGTAAAAGATCCACTAGCTAAATACCCTTTGTTTTGATGACCATCCCCGCAGTAAAACAACACCCTTCAAATTGTAGAGTTAAAAATGTTGCTAAAAAGTCCATCTCGAGCTCCTCTCCACTTTCTTTCCATTTGCTGTGGTCGATGTGTTCGGTTAGGTAATGTTCATGGTTCTTAAACTCAGGACATCTCTGAACTGTCGCTACTAATGCAGTCCCGTCTTCTAAATAGACGTGAATCCTAGAATAAAGGCCATACCAAATTTTGATGTCCAATCAGCAGGTACTTGTAAAAGTGGTCTGAACGCAAATTGAAAATGATATCTGTATCAAAACGGGAGCACTACGAGTTCTTGACGATGCTGTGGATGCTTTTGAAATCTCAGCTTTTCAGGGAGTCGAAATCGACGTCATTCAGCAAATTATTGTCGAAACTGATATTTGGCAAAATTACCGAAAGTGACTCCAAAGCAAAAGGAAAAAACTGAAGCCCCTCTGTGTCTCAGCACTCGGACGAACCAAGGGTTTTCATCCACAGGGATTTGAAGGGGATCCCCATCCCTGCCAGTGCCAGTGAAAACAATGCAATGCAAAGGCAATCTCTGGCGCTTTGAAGTACTAGGGGCCATGATGAAAACCAATGGTACCAGGAGGATCCCACCTGTGACAGTGATGGAGTCCTTGATTACTTACCCCCCCCCCCCCAATCCCCTCCCCGTCAATGCAAATGTTATGTCGTCACAGTCATAACACAATTGCCTAACTCATTTTAAAATATTTTTGAGGTAGGGCTTAAAATCCCAGAAAAAATCAAGATAGTTTTGTTTCCTGAAAAGCATAATATTTTGTATCAACTCTTCCAAGTATGAATTTTGACACGAAACCACCTTTGCTCAAGTCACAAGAATTGCAGAGCCAATGCTTCTTTTTCACGCTTTCTGAAAATGTAAAAAGTGAACGAGGCAAATGTGTTATGAATGTGGAGATGTACGTCTCCAAGTGCTTTGAAAACTTCCACTGGCCGCGAAACAAAAACAATAACTGAAAACCCCTTGCGCAAATGCCAAAATTGCACTTGTACTTTGCAGTAATGGACAGTAATTCATTCCTTCAGATGCATTACATGGCCTTGAACCCCCGCTCCTCCCCTTAAAAAAAAGTTTATTGCTCAATATAAACTTCATGAACTTCGTAAAAAGGATGGACTATGTAAGGCACGTGATCATTAATCATAAAACAAACATCTGCTTTTTTAACAAATGTTTTATCCATTGATCACGGAAATGAGACGTATTAGACCTGAAATCGATGCTGCTGACAAAATTCAGTCTCATATCTCCTGAGAGTCCATACTCCACTGGAACTGACAAGAAGGACTTTAAACAGTTCACTCCGTGCAGTCTGGACAATACAGGCCTTAGTTCGGCCAGGGCATGGCTATTTTCGAACCCTGGACAAAAAGCAACGACAAAGCTAAGTGACGATGACGCCAGTACAGGGTAGTATTCTCCAATGGGCAAAGTGGAAGAATCCAACAATGACTGTGACATCCTCAGAGCGGAGGCCAAAAATTGAAGACTTGTGTTCAGAAATCTGATAAAAAATTACTTCCACCACCAGTTTTCCTGGAAACGAAAAACGAAGTGGTCCACCCACTTTATCTGCTGTCATCTTCAATTAATAAGGGCAATTCTGATCCAAAGATTTTGTGGATTCGATCCGTCCACGTCGAGGCTGAAGCGACGAGCGAGGCAGCATTGGCCACGAGTGTGTCTTCATGTGTCCTCAAACGACGAGTGAGTGAGGGTGAGAGCAGGAGAGAGGGAGAGAAGTGTGCGTGCTCTTTTACGGCACCATAATCAGCTGGATATTAAGCTGGTTTGCACGTGCAGAGATGAGAATAAACATCCACTCACGCTAGCTTTGATCGAACCATACAGAGAATTATATCAGTTTTGACTTGTGCTCATACCCTAAAGTCATTCATGGCTTGAACTGTAACATATATTTCAATAGCATAATTTTATAATTCTGCATGCAAGCTGTGTGTTCGTTTAGCATTTTCACGCCTCCCGCATTTTGCAATAACTAGACCCCATTATCTCGATGAAAGAGTAAAAATTTGTGATCTCTTGCAACAGGAAATTGCAGCATTATATGAACTTTAATAATTTCCTCATTTTTTATTTAGTTCGGAGCAGTGAATTCTGAAATAATTGGAAGAGAATTGGAATATTATTCCGGAGATTGTCAGACTGCATTCGTGTAGAAGAATTGCAGAACCCTTGACACTACCAAGTCTGTTTAGTTCCAATGTATCAGTTCTAATCAATTGGAGTTGTGTAACAAGAGGTGAAACAACACTTAGCGTGTGTCAGTGATGGCAGTGGAGTTCTTGTGTCATTGAGTGCGGACAAAACAAGTGAGTCATACATTTTAAATGTCACCCCCCCCTCCCCATCCATTCCATTTGACTGGAAGTTGTGTTATTGCATGATATATATCAAACCAGTAAGGCGCGTGTAAAATGAGCAAAAATTATGATCTGCAGAAAGATTTGATGCATTATATCAACATTGGCATCATAACACCATACATAATCGACTCCACATCATCATCATCCTCATGACCAATGTCATCAGCAGCAGCAGTGTCCCCAACATCACCATAAAACAAAGGTCTCTTCAGCAGCGCGCGTCAATTATAACAATTGACCGCGATATAATGGACAAAAATCACATGTATTACACACCAAATGAACTCTGGTGTTATGAATAATCTGGGGATAAGAAAACTAAAGACGAGACAATTATGTTCTCAATCAAAAAGACTCCATAAATTTTTTAATGCACTGGGTATATAGTCCAAACCCCTAATCTTCCTTTTCCCACCAAGCTCTACTCAGCGACTCAATGTTCTACTTTCCACCAGTTCGTTCAAAGCGAGCTACCGTTATACAACTAACAACTATCTGATAACTCCCAAATCTGAAAATATTGCTTTCCGTATAAATGCCCTCACCCATCCATCATTCCTGCTGATCCTCCATGACAAATCCAAACCCGCTCATTAATATTTTACAAGTACGTGACAAAAGGAAGTGGGTTCAAAGAAGGGCTCGGGGTATGACGCAATGCTTTTCTACCAAGGACGTCTGTTGGCACAGTTCGTAAAAAGGACTCCAGAATGAGTGCGGTTTTCATGCTACATTCCCTGACAGATTAATGCCCCAAACCATCATGACCAGTTGCTTTCTTCATGTCCGGGACTGTGTTCCTCGGGCTAAAAAGTTCCAGATGACAGCATTCTTTTCACAGCTAGAAAATAACGATTCCAGAATATTTTTTTGTCATAATAGATGTTCAAAGATCATACCCAGCTTCTATGCTGACGCTCCCTCTCACTTGCCCTGTTGTCCAAAGTGTCTGCTCTTTACTGGCTTAATGGCCTTGTAGCATCCAAGCAACCGAGTCTCCCGCCCCAAACATCTTTAATCCCAAATCCTCTCTCTCAGTGTCACCCCGACACTCCTCCGTCCCCTAGCTCCGCTTTTCTTTCACCTCTACCAAGTCTCTTCCACATCCTTCATTCCTTACCTCCACCAAGTGAGTTTATTAAGACTGTCAGAATGGCATGAATCCAATTTTTTAACATTCAGGCACTGGGTATTACATATGTTCCACTTACGGTCATATACTCTAGATCAATTTTGTTGTGTTTTCAAGACATAGAAACCTCTAGCTTCTATTTGCTCACAAATCTCTGACTGGCTTCTAATTGCTCAAAGGTCTGTCGTGTGAGTTTACTGAATAATTATAATACACCAGTTAGCAAGAATCGCACGTGCGATTTGATTTGTAACAGCAGAAAATCTCATGGCTAAAAGCAATTTAACTGGGTATCAGAGTTTGACTCGCTGCAATTGGAAAAATAACCACATGAAAATGTTTAGAGAATATCATGCTACGACTAAATGCGGAAAAGCGTGAACATAATGCATCCTAGAGCATATTAATATTCATGCAGGAGTATGGGTTACCGACTTTGCAAGAAAGTTATTCAAACAATCTATGAACTTGGAAACAACATTCAATGCATCTGGAAGCTTGGGATAAGCGTGCTCAGCATGAAAATATTGCTTCAATGAGACGCCCGTGCACCTAATTAATCAACGCCGCTGGTGGACATACGGGGTATTGACATGGATGTTTTTAAATAGGCCCCTTGATACCTCTGGTGAGACATCACAAGTATCGGTGAAACACGTCTAAATATAACAATTCGTCAAAGAAATAGTTCTGTCTCTTCTCATATCAACATCAAAAGTATTTCATAATCGATTTTGTATCTAGTTTCTTTTGATCATCAGTGTAAAAAGTTGATTCTAGTCCCTTGACACTTTGTACACCGACAGCAACTCGTCCCTAGACAGTCACGAGTCTCTACCACACACATGTAAAAATAGCCTTTGCTTTCACACGAACCCTTAATGAATTAATTAAAAAATCACCTTGCTAACTGTACCAGTGATCGATCTTTGTTATGGCATACGACCACCCGTTGTTCCGCAATGCAGGAGGGGCTGCGCTTCGGCCAAGGTGAAGATCGGGGTTTTGTTGTGGCGCAGATGCTCATTATTGTGGACAGGAAGCTCATTGAATCTGATGGTTGTGGAGTGCGAGACCGCATTTGTCAAAAGCAACTGTGTTCAATTTCTCTTTTGCTACAATGGCCGAAAGAAACTGAATCTTCATTAAATTATGAAGAAAGTGCACACTCCGCCCCAAAGGGATGCCACATCGCGAATTATTTTGAACTTGATTGGCGTAAACAGTCATTTTGTTCTCAGACAGAATTTGGGGTACTGGTAAACAGATTTCATAGTGAAACACTACAATAGCCATAAATGCAGAGAGGCTTTATGCGAACACTTGTCATCTGTTTGCCCAAGGTGAGGAGGCAGAAAACCTCTTATAAAGCAACTGCCTTCTATAAATTACAAATTTTTCTTATTGTGACTAGAATTTGTCGTCCTTGGGGTCGTTGCTGAAACTAAGTGTCTGGGATGTATAAGCGGTGAATGTGGATATTACATTGGTGTACAAAACAATATCACCTGGTTGTGTGTAAACATTGTTAAATTGTTGGACGGCCTGCAGTGTGAGGTATGGAAAGAATGACCCCTTATAGGAAAAATTGGCCGAGACGGTTGCTGGGGTAACCAGTGTCCTACCCGAGTCTTATGTCCAAGTTGTCTTTTCACTTTCACCCCCCTCCCCCAAACAACAACAACAACAACAACAACAACAACAACCACCCTAGCCCCTACACAACAACAACAACAACCACCCCACCCCCTACAAATCTAGATTCAAAGTTAACTGTTAGCAGACAGACTTAACCCTGTGACCCACACTTTGAGAGGAAGTACTTAAACAATCCCGCACTTTTATTACAAAACTGCGAAACGTGTATATTCACCTTAAAAACGAGAAAATTACCGGTGAATTGCCTACTATGAGAAAAATTAAAACTATTAGTATTAAAGTACACATAATAGTAAGCACTATGTCAGTACCTTAACAAGTAGATTGCTTGACTTGAAAAATAGTGAATAGAAGTTCTAAAAAATTTCATGACTCAGACAAGACCTGCAGAAAACCTTTGCCGCCTGTAGTATAGATTCAGAGATAGCACTAAGGCGGGTATTTTGGCAGACTTTGTAGAGATCTGTATGGATAGACACGTTGAACTATTTCCATAATGTAGACGACTTCAGCCGCTGTGATACGTCAGTCAAATGACATCCCCGTCCTAGCGAAGTCACCAGCTGTTTCCACCAGCGATTAAACCATTCAAATAGATGTGGCAACTGCATATAAAACAATCATTCTTGTCAGCACCTATGTATAATATACATAAAAAAACCCTCGCATATTTACAAGATAAAACCCAACACATATGACGTTCTTTTCCAGTTGCTCTCTCAAATTTCCAATAACATGTGTCAGTATAGCAGGACAGCTTGACCTGCACCCCCCCCCCTTAAAAAAAAAAGTGGTGGAGAGACGAGGGCCAATTATTACAGAAGACGACTTTAGATTTTTTTTAAAGCATACAAACTATCAAGCTTAAAAAAAGTCAACAAAAAACAGTAGCATAGCTACTATTGTGTTGGACATGTTTCTGCACTCAAGAGATACATTCATTTTTTGTTCTCTTTAATTCAGGTTTGTTGGATGCAGTGGTTGTTGAAGTGAGCGAATAGGTTGACGGGTTTTTAGCTGAGCACTTTGTTCTGTCTGAAGTGTGCTAAAAGTGCAGGCAAATTATGTCAGTAAGACAATTATGTAGACACAGGAAGTGCTGAATACTGGTTTTAAATCTACTAGTCGAGGTATCCGGCATTGCCCGGGATAAACCTGTGCTCCCACCCTTCTCTCTCCCTCTCTCTGATCTAGACAATTCCTCATTATCTATATATATATATATATATCTATTATATATTCCAGTAACTTGCAACCTTTGGTCACCTAAGGCTCAGGAACCGCATCACATTCAGGCTTCAAATTTTGCCCAACAGCATATTATATGTGCGAAATTAAAATGGGCTATGTTAGAAATTATGAAATGTTCAGGCTGCTACGTTTCATTTTTCATTGTTTCGGCATCATTTAGATCTATTTCGATCATAGAGATACTATAATAAACTAGAGTCCGCACGCATGCACAAGTGCAACGCGTCGCAGTGGCCCCAATTGGCCTACATGCGCGCCATGTTGACTTGGGAAGGATTCGCTAGCGAGCAGGCGCTGGCTGTTCGACGTCTCAAGGAATAGTAATCCCATCCCCGCCAATAATTATGTCAAAGTCATAATAGATATTATACTACAAATACGATGCAACACAGGCTGTTGTTGCGGAGACAGTTTTTTTTTACATGGAAAGCTAAAGCTGAACAGTGAACACCGCAATATTTTCTGTTTGGTTTTGTAATCAGACTACGTCCCCCAAACAACGTTCTTCAAACTAACAAGTTCATAACTGGTAAAACTAGTAAGAGTCATGAAAATTACAACATGCATAGCTTTGAAAAGAAAATCATGAGAAGGGCATGTTAGTAGTATATAACAAGGAAAAATATTCACCTTCATACAGAAACAAAAAATATATAATTATATTTTAGAGGTATAACTGGATCATATAAAGAAAGAAAGAAAGAAGAGAATAGACATGAAAACTTTCAATTTTCTTCTCTCTCCGCACCAGCTTTTTCTTGCTATTTCTTAATTCAGCGGCCTTTGCACAGCTTTCTTTTATTTGCATAAATTAATCTCTGCCTTTGTCCTCTCAAGATGATCTTCGATTGAGTGGTGGGCATATGAGTGATCTAGATCATACATACAGGCCTTGGCGGGGGGGGGGGGGTGTTCAGCTCTCAGGATTTTTCCTGTTTTTGGGAGATGGTCTTCTTGGAGTTGGCAGTTTCTGCTTGAGGGGAGGATAATTTTCGAAAACAGATGGAATTGCCTTTGGTCTTAGTGTCTGTTTATCGAGCCCTGCGTAATTGTCAGAGCTTAGGAAGTGAGCACTACACACTTAGTCATTCTTGGTTGGATACCAAGGCTTCCCATTCTCAGTTTGTCTACTTATTCTGGCAATCCATTTAGCCAATCTCTCAGATTCCTAACACGGACAGCAAAAAAAAAAAAAAGCAAAAAAAAAAGTCACAGTAAAAAAATAATTGTTGTTATCGTTTGATAAATAATATCGACTGGCATTTTCCATATTGTTGTATTATGTGCATCTTTGCCTTTTCAGGAAAATGAGGATTGAAAATTCGAAGAGTTGTGTAACATCTGGGGTTTGTTCCAGACCTTTCAAAATCGAAACTTAAAGATTGGAATGACACTTATAATGAAATGAGGAGTGAGAGAACCACTTTCATGACAAAGGCTAAAAAATCAGCACAGTGTCGCAAACAACAATATGGCAATGCCCCACGATATACTCATATTGATAAATATATTACAATAGGTTTTGATCTTTAGCCCTTCCCTATTGTCAATCCAATGCACTAAATGATCAAGTTGTTTGGACGTACGTTTTATTCATATCAAAGAGGAATTAGGCCTATGGAGATAACCTTGCCACCCAGTCCCATCATGGCTGTCTGTTTTAACTGAGACAATCCAAAACCCAAGGGTGATGGAGGTGGGAGGAGCATGATGCACTACGATGACACGTAAATTCAGACATTATTAGCCCAGAGCATTTAGCATCCTATCTCCTTGAAACTGAGCCATCACTGTGCAGTCAACTCTGGGCCGCTTCGGCACTTGTTCATAAAAGACCCAGGTCTTTGATTCTCTTCTGCCTTTCCTCTCTCCCCCCCCCACCCCACCCCGCCCCGAGTCTTTCCTGTGTTTCTTCGCAAGTGTGTAATTATAATTAAGACAAATGGATGTACAAATCACAGATGGCGTGCGTGGGAGAGATTGAAAGTCGTTGTTATCGTAAACTGGTCTTGCTCAGCCTTAGATGGGAAGGACAGAAGGATAGAAATGATTTATGGAATTCTGAACCATCTTGCATACAGAAAAAATAACCCTCTGACTTCCGAAATCGCCACCCCAAGTCAAAATGGCCGCCACGAGACTCTAATAGTTCCACGTCGTGTGACACCGTGCGCACTCTAGTGTAATAAAAATATCTCTATGATTTCGAGTCATAGTTCGCCATTTTAAGGTTTCATTGAAGCTGCGCATGCGCACTATAGGCCCATGACATCATAACTTCCTGAAAATTTTCGGTGCGCACCACTGCACACTGTGTACTGTCCTATCGCTGAGTTTGGGGATGGCCCTACGCATCTCGGCTTTTGTGCTGATTTCTTTCGGTCTGAAGTGGTGTCAATTGTTGTTGCATCTCTTCTTATAAGCTATCTGTGCAGCATTAATGCCTTTCTTAGTTCACAGGCGTCTTAAGTTTTTCCAAAACAACAACAACAACAACAAAAAACAACCTACACAAACCTGTTCATCGAAAGGGTACTCAGCTAGTATTTTTAATAATGCACAGGCTCTCGAACTCATGCGCGGCAGGGCCTTACGCACCAACTGAAAGCTTGTCGCGTACAGTCTTCCCATGCGGTGAGCTTGTCAAGGGAGCACAAAAAGAGATCATTGCATTTTCATTTCTAGAACTTTTTTCAAAACTGCCTGAAACTTGAATAAGCACAGCAGGTCGATATAAAAGCGATAAGGTTAGTTTAGTTGACACTTGAGAAAATTAATTTTATAATTTTATAGACCATTATTTTAGGCTGCAGCGTTGAGCAAAAATAGGGTCAAAATCGCACAACAATGAATTACTCCTGCCACTATTTTTTTTTTTATATTAAGATTTATTTTTGTTTGGCAAAGTGAGCTAAGGAGCGATCTTGTCCAGTTCAACAAATATAAGCTTAAAATTTAAAAAATGCAGCAAGGTAAAGTGGCCATCCCTGCGTAGCTTTATTTGAGACTTGACAGGAGCTCTCAATGCGTGCAAACCATTATGCCATTGGACCACAAAACCATCTTAAACCTACATCGTACCTACTGACGAGGACACGAATCCAACCTTTTCGCCCCTCAGTGGGACAACCCTATAAATAAAAACTAAGGGGAAATTAATTACATAAAAGATTCATACTATTTGTCCGTCCTCTCTCCTGCTTATTTTTTTTGTACTCACGGTTTTCTTAGCTTCGCATACAGACGGAGTCGTAATCAACCACAGGTATTTTGCAAATGCATTAAAAAAAAAAAATATGTATCTCAAAATGGTGTTTGTCTTTCAAGACCACAGCGGCAGTGCAGCCCGAACAGCATGAAACGAAGCAACACATGCAGATTGTTAGAAAAATTTCAACGTTTTTATTTTAGAAAAAAATTCAAACCTTTTTTTTTTTTATAAAAGCGGTTTGACATTCCCCCCTCAGCCGCCTCAACAACAGCACACTCAAATCTCAGACAAGACTGGAGAGATCACAACTTTTGTTTCAAACTATGCTTTTTTGAATACACAATACCAGATAGACACCCCACTGACACAAAATTGGGCATGTGTATAAAAAGATTTAATCACACCACCTGTTGCAACCTGGAGATAAATATAACGCTACTGTATATTTCCAGCTGTGGATGTGTGATTTGGAAAGTATGAAACTACACTGTTCACCTGTTTTTCCTTATTAACCTTACCACACTGCCTGTGGCGAATAAAGTCAGTAAATTTTTCAGTGCCAGCGCAGTTGAAATCTCTCGAATTAATAATGCACTCCTTTTCCTGGGTTTTCCCGAGGGACACTATCTCCAAATACAAATAGGGCATCAACAAGGGTAACATGTCTTTCCTACACGACATGCAGTGTTCAGTTTAATAGCACTTTCGGCCACTAAACAAAGTTTGAGAAGCTAATCTAAGATTTAATTTCTATGACTGAACATAAAATGAGGAGGAAAAAGGAACGGTGGGGGATTTGGAGATGGATGGAAGTTAAAATCCTCTAGACACAAATGAAATTTGTAACAAGAGCCGCGAGTGAATGCCGTCATTTTCTGTAATTAACTGCCAAAATGATCGTGAATGCTGAAATTTCCACGATCAAATGACATGGAAACGTCTTGACATGTCGAGCTGTCCATCATTTCTGGTTCTTCAAGTGGGAATCGAGTTTTGTGGCTGAATGAGTCACATCGTATTCTGAGATTTCCCCCAATCTGAATGGTATCGGAATTAATGAAAATGGTATTGCTTTGCTACAAGGAACTATTTATATACATTCAAGACAGTCTTTTCATTAGCCGGGCCGATCACGAGTTCAGATTTTAACTAATACAGAGACCAGATGCAATAACCTTCGATGGTCTTTGCTCAGGAGGGAAAAAATTCCAATTTGCGTTAAAAAAAAACGAGGAATGGCGACCTATGGAACTTGGAAGGAATGCAAGGATACGAAATTCAGATAAAATAGTGGAGATCACTAATCATATACATATATAAATATAATATATACATATATATGTATATATAAATAAATCAGTTTGCAACCGACATTTTCAGTAGTTTCAAAAACTTACTATTAAATCGTGATCATTGTTTTCCTACTATGACGAGGGTTTTAAAATCTTGCTTATCTTTTTGGTCCGGCGTCAATTTTTTGCACTATCTGCACCAAGACCGACTACCAAGCAGACCCCGCAGTATTTGTTGTAAAGAGGAATAAACTTTTCATACAGTGGCTGCGAACAATGCACTCTACTCATCTTACCACATTGATTAATCTCTACACCTCAGCAATTCCGTTGGACATAAGGAAAAAAATACCCCAAAAAACTGAGCACAGCGATTGAGAGTTGAAGTAGTAAACTGACAGCACTTTACTGGACAACACACGATTTCCGCGAATGCCAGTGAAGTTTTGTGTGTCAGTCGAAAACCTGAGAAACGAACAGAAGCCTTAATTATGTTTGGAGTCATTTTTATGTAATGGATACGACCGTAATTGAAGGAAAGTCTAATTTCAAAAGTCCAAATCGGGAAAGGCGTGCTGTACTGTAAAGTTTTTTGTTTTACATTAGAGATGCATACTGCATTGCATAATATAAATACGGCACAGCATGGCATGATATTCCATTAACTTCGACCGCCGAGCGGAAAACCCACCTGTACATAGTTAGGACATACATGCAATTTGTGCTTACCGCGAACAGCTATACGATTCTACGGGCCAACTGAGAAATATGTGGGTTTGGTCAGAAATTCAGATGATTCCACAAGTGCACATATACATATTGCTTCGACAACCGAGCAAAACCCAGCTGTACGGGGCAACGATGTTGTGCATGCTGAACACGACCATTAATTTGGGCTGAGCTGACATTGGGCTTGCTGTGGCCAGTAGCATTATCACAGCTTCTCGGACTTGGGCTACTTAGTGATATTCAACAACACAAAGTCAGGGTTGTTCAGTTGAGTACATTGTGCAATATAAAGCATGAAAATCAAGTGATAGAAATCTGACTGTCATAACATAGCGTACCCTATAATTATTACAGCATTGATCATGCTATGTTTCCACATTGCACGTTCAAACTGGTCATCAATGGTTCTCAGTGCAAAATCAGGACTTCCGTATATTGTGCAATAAAACAAACACATTTAAGTGATCAATCCCTGTCAGATAAGCAGTACATTCCAAAGTACAATATTGATCATGTTCTCAACATTGCCTGCACAACTTTTCTCAAACTTCGGCTACTGAGTGGTATTCAGCAGCGCAAAGTACGGATACTTTAATATATTGTGCAAGAAACATTGAGTGCTAAAGCCCACCAGCATTTGATTTCTCGAAATACCAAGTGATCCGGCGTAACTCTTATGTGGGACATGAAATTTCTGGAAATGTCGGTCCTCGAAATAATACCAATGTACCCTCTCCTCTTCCCATGGGTGGTTAGTTGGCGCCCCTGGCAGGGTCTCTACCTGCTCTATCGTTCTGTTATATTCTGTGTCCTCTTGCTTTTCCCCTAGCACAATGTGACTGTTATGGTGTCGACGTGCTTTTTCCAAAACTCAAATCAAACTCCTCCTCCTCCTCCCCAACTCTTTTTCTGTATGTTTGCCCTCTCTCTCTCTGTCTTTCGGTCTCCGTCCCTCTATGTGTTTGTCTATTTGTCTGCCTGTCTGTTTCTCTCTCCCACACACACACACACACACATATCACCTCGTCAACACTAAAGTTGACTGGTTCTAATAAGACTACGATTGTCTTATCTATCCTCCTAAACTCCTTACAGAGCACAAACTTAAAGGCATAATTTCAGGGGGACTTCTTGCAACAAATCAACTTCAATTTTGCGAAGACAGTTTTTGAAATTAGGTGCTTTCAACCCACTGAATTGGTGATGCAGAAATGGTGTGCAAGCAACATTAATTCTCTTTGGCATTATCCAATCCACCAATAATGTGGCTTTACGTCACACTGCTAGTGGAGCCGCAATAATGGTTAGGTCAATTCTGTGACCATCAAAAGTAGTTCTTCCAGATCCCGTGGTGCTGCTCCATTCCTGGGTAATGTTATTACACCGTGTCCCCTGAGACCATCTGCACACTTCCGGTAGTGGATCACCATGGATAGACTTGGCATCGCACGTTGCCATGGTGACACTGCCAATATTTGGGGGTCCCGTTTTAATGGCTCTGTTTACCGTGCCGAATACTTGAGTGTAAATAATCGCTGTTGTGTAAGGAATTTCTATTAATCTCAGTGTAGCGTGTTGTCAATAATCTAATTGATGTGTTGGTCACAGGGCTTTCCCTCACAACTTTTGAAGCATATTCCATTCGAAGGTGAACCCAACTGCGTAATGTTATGTCCAATATTTGTGTTTGCTTTTTTTCGGTGCGCCTTCCGTTAACTACAAGAGAGCCATTTGATTTTGACCACCATCAAGTTTTGTAAAGAAAACTTGAGATTTTTTTTCCTTTTCTATCCGACCTCCTTTTTATTTCTCGTTTCTATATGTCTGTATGTAATCTGTGTGTGTGTGTGTGTGCGTTTGTGCGTGCCCGCCTGCCTGTTTGTCTGTCTGTCTGTCTATCCGTTTTTCTTTCTTTGGCGGGTGGTTAGAGGGCACTTCTGGCAGGGTCTTCCTCTCCCCTCAGGTTCTGTTGTATTCTGACGACCGTCTAGCTTTTTCCCTAGCACGATGTCTCCGTTATCGTGTTGACGGACTTTTCTCCAAACTCAAACTCAAACTCTCTTTCTTTTTCTCTGTCTTCTGTTTTCCCTCTCAGTGTGAGATAGTTTTGTATTAGTCTATGTACCAGCTACTGATGATTCTAATTATGAAATCGATTTGTGGGCATCCTTCCCAAGATGAACACACTAATTATCACAATAATACAGTTATCAGCTACAACAAAGGGTCGTGCTCCTTTAAGGTCAATACGCCCTCGTGTGTCTTCCTCAAGCACTGAGCACTTAATTGATTTAATTATGCTCTACTCAGTCTCTTATCAAGTCTTTAGATCTTTCATTTCCACAACACACAACTCCCAACCCAGGAATTATGAATATTAATGTTATTTATATTCCCCTCCCCCCCCCCCCCCCCCCCCAGGGAAAACCGAAGATCTCAAAGATCCTAAAGGACAGAAAATAATTATTCTCGGCCTTCAGATGCTGAAATTTTGTTGGCGCATTCAAAGTTCAACACACCATAACGGGCATCTTCAAAAACAACAGCCTTCGAATTTCCGAATGCTTAACATACACAGCTTTGTTTTTCTGTACTTGAGATGTAAAACTCGCCTCGTTTTAGGGTTTGTGGTGGAGGCGGGGGGGCGTGTTCCCTCCTCATTCTCATGTTCTCTGCTTACCCAAATGAAACGAAATATACTTAAAATATAGATTTGTTTTCTTACTCGCCATCTTCAAGTCTAAAATAGTTCATGCTGAAAAATGAAGTTTGGCCTTTCGCGACCATCTGAAACAGTTCAAACACAGAGCACGTTATGGCTTAAAGATCTTCTGTTTCCCAGATCCACCACGGTTTATTTTATTAGAAACATGATAGAATTCTGTTTTCTGCGAAAATATAACCGGAATTTTCATCCCATGGGCGAAATAAGAAGAAGAGAGAAAGAGAGTGAGAGGGAGAAAGAAAAAGAGCGGGAGACGAGAGAAAGAGAGAAAGAGAGAGAGAGAGAGAGAGAGGGGAAAGGGGGAGAAAGAGAGAGAGGGAGAGAGAGAGGAGAGAGAGAAAAAGATAGTGAGAGAGAGAGAGAGTGAGAGAGAGTGAGTGAGAGTGACAGAGTGAGAGAGAGTGAGAAAGAGAGAGAGAGAGAGTGAGAGAGAGACAGAGAGAGAGAGAGAGAGAGAGAGAGAGAGAGAGAGAGAGAGAGAGAGAGAGAGAGAGAAAGACAGAATCTCAAATGTCATGGCTCCTCTACAAAACATGAACGATGAACAGATCATGCTGCAAGGAAAGTAATATTGTCCAAAAGGGGGTGGAGGGGGCAGGCATGGAAAGTATGCCTCCGGCATGTGACATTCAAACTTTCTAACATCATCAAATCTAGCATTACTTGATTTTAGTTCTCCTCTTGGCTTTCTAAATGTTATATTTAAAAGGTTACTTACGTCGTTTCATACACAGCGGTTCTGACGATCGATTTATCTGGAGGGAAGAAAAGCTTACCTCACACTTTACTTGCGGCTCACTGTGTTCATAAATATTGTGTTAAACTTATCAGGCACGAACTGGTACAAGTGCAATGCCTGAGGACGCAGATTTCCTCAAATCCTCTAAACATGATAATCTTTGGAACAAAGTTGGACAATATTATTAAGTCACTGAGCGGCCTGTTTTGCCTCACCTTTGATTTCAGACTTGAACTTCCTTTGAATCGACCACGGAGACAGATTTGTTTCAATCTTGCTAGTGCCCAAGTTTATTGACCAACTTTTATTATTGTTCAATTGTTTTATCTGTTTAAGTTTCCACTTGTTTTGTTTTTGTTTTCCTGAAGAAGTTTTGTAATTTGTCTTCCATTTTCCTTTCGTTTTATTGCTGTCGGTTCTTTGTTATTTTTTTAAGCGAGACTTTGCAACATGCAACTTTTTCTTTTTGTCATATTTTGACTAGGGCCAGAGAGTCAGTATGTATAGAGAAGTTTCACTACTGGTCGATTTGCACAGCGAGACACGGAGGGCTCCGCGAAACCATTGTTAGCATGGAGCGGAAAGTAGGTCGCTGCGGTAAACAATGCCGGTTTGTGCTTTTCCACTGGGCGTAAGAACTTACAAACGTTTCTAAATAGTTTCAGTCAGGCTAAAAATATGAACAAACCACAGGGAACAGATATGCACACTATCTTTAATGAAGACGGCCTCTTTCAATTCTTCAATTTCTTGTTTACCGCAGTGACCTACTTTAGCGATTTGGCGGAAGTGAGATCTCTCTAGATACATACTATACTCTTTGCTAGTGCTCAAGTTTAACTCCTTAACTCCACAAAATCAAGACAAAACACAATTGGCTCAGTGTACCATGGAACTTTTCTATTGTGCATGAAGGTCATATGTGCTGAAGGAAAGTAATGTAATTTTAATCGAGAAAATACTGTAGTTTTAAAACTGTACGTAAAAAGAGTAATGACGATACAGCACTTAAATTACGTAACAACGAACTAACAGTTAGAACAAACCAACCTGTTTTTCTTTGTTTTTCGAGACTCATTATTTGAAAGGCAAATTAAACTGTGAACAGCTGCTAACAGCAGTCACAGGGAATGGGACGCAAAACACATACAGCAAATCAATAATACTGACAGGATTTCTCTCTCTCTCTCTCTCTCTCTCTTTCTCTCCCCCCCCCCCCCCCGATTTTATGAAAAGCGATCTTATTGCCAAAAGGATACATCTGATGCCAGTAAGACACTTAGTCAAGTCTGTTTTGACTCAGTCTTTAGCTTCCTTTGAATCAACTAGAGAGACCGGTTTGTTCAATCTTATCGTTACTCGGAATCCCGTTTAAGCCCGTAGTTCACAAAACCAAGGCGAAATAGACTTAGCTCTGTGCGCTATGATGGGCCTAATTGTTGTTACTCAAGTACCCGTCATGATCTTGAAGCTGATGAAATTCAGAGGTTTCCAGAAAAATATTTCTTACACTTTTACTGCCAAACTGTGGAAAGTAATTACGTTGATAAGCACAAGGAATAGTAGGAGCAGATATCGCAAAAGAGACATCAGTTGCTACCAGTGTATCTATCTATCTATCTATCTATCTATCTATCTATCTATCTATCTATCTATCTATCTATCTATCTATCTATCTATCTATCTATCTATCTATCTATCTGTCTGTCTGTCTGTCTGTCTGTCTGTCTGTCTGTCTGTCGGTCGGTCGGTCGGTCGGTCGGTCGGTCGGTCGGTTGTCTGTCTGTCTGTCGGTCGGTCGGTCGGTCGGTCGGTCTGTCTGTCTGTCTGTCTGTCTGTCTGTCTGTCTGTCTGTCTATCTATCTATCTATCTATCTATCTATCTATCTGTCTGTCTATCTATCTATCTATCTATCTATCTATCTATCTATCTATCTATCTATCTATCTATCTATCTATCTATCTATCTATCTATCTATCTATCTATCTATCTATCTATCTATCTATCGTGGCTTATGTTTCACGCCCTTGTCCATGAGGCCGTTCTGTTTTGTTCCCTCCTGTCCCGAAACTAAAGTCCCAATTTTTATTCTTAAGCAGTATCCTATCTTTCTGTCTTTCGTAGTTTATTTTTCGTTCAAGGCTTCCTCTTAATTACCGGTATATCTCTTAAATAACACAATAAAAAGCCCATATTCCTGATACAAAGTAAAAACATTGTCTGTCTACTCATTTCACTGCCAGCCAAAGGCACACGCACAGACAGGTACATAAAACACATTCATTATAATAATAAAACAATAACCGTACGAAAGAGAAATTAAAATTTATCCCCATTGTTCTAAATTCAGCCACACCAGCTGTGACAACACTGGTAGAACCGTAAAGTGAAAACAGTACGTCTCTTTTCTGCCCTTGTTGGCAAAGGACAACGTACACAAGTAATGAAATGATTCATGAACAACAACATCACCACCGCCAGCAACAACAAAAAGGCGCATAAACGAAGAAAAGAAAATCGGGAATGTTTCTGAATGAAAACACAAATTTGGATAAAAAGGACGGGGTGGACATACCCGTAGTTGTGGAAGATACCCATAAGGGAGCCCTTTTGAGGGCTAGAAAAGCCAAGAACAGGACCACGACAGAAAACACGACAGGAAACAAGAAAATCAACAAAGAAAAAGGAGGCATAAATGCCAATGGCAGCGACCCCTCCTAAAACAAAGATCGAATTCTCTACCCGTAGTTGTGGGGATACGGTGGTCTAGAGACAAGGTGATCGCCCCTCCTGCAATCCCCGGTCGGTTCAAGCATGTTGGATTATTTTTTCCTAAAACAATTCCTGTCCCTGATCCTAAGATGGGTAGGATCGAGCGCCTAGTCTTCTCGGATAAGGACGAAAAACTCGGAGGGCCCGTGTGTACGTTGCGCACGTTCAGGATACCGTGGCACTTAAAGTCGAGAAGAGCAGGCCGAACAAGGCCGCTGCAAGGGCAAAATTCTAAAAAACCAATCTCTATTACAAAAACCACACATAAACAAAAACAAGAAAAAGAACAGAATGGAAAGGAAGGTCTAAATGCCAAGGGCAGCGAATCTCCTAAAACAAAGACCTAAACACACGTACTCGTACTTGTGAGAAGATGATGCCAAATCAATCCTGTATGTTATTTTTCACTGTGACCTGCCACGTAGCAAGCGTCAGGACCATTAGCTTTGCTGAAGCTACTGTATTGTATGAGAGAATTAAGTCCAGGGGAAATTAATGTCAGGCCCTGAACCTCTTAAGGACCTCTACACAATTTCTGGACCTAAGCCTGGCACTAACCATTTACTATCAGTGGAATAATGTAGAATATTGATCGTGGAGATCTCTGTGTTTCCCAGATAATATAGACAGATAGATAGATAGATAGATAGACAGATAGATAGATAGATAGATAGATAGATAGATAGATAGACAGATAGATAGATAGATAGATAGATAGATAGATAGATAGATAGATAGATAGATAGATAGATAGATAGACAGTCACACAGACAGACAGATAGATAGATAGACAGACAGATAGATAGAGAGATAGATAGACAGACAGACGGACTGACAGACAGATAGATAGATAGATAGATAGATAGATAGATAGACAGAAACAGATAGAGAGATAGATAGACAGACAGATGGATAGATATATAGAAGGATAGATAGATATAAATTCTTTATTTCCATGTGAATACAATACAGATTGTACAGATACAATATCGAAACATTATATCTAAGTGGAAATAGATAGATAGATAGATAGATAGATAGATAGATAGATAGATAGATAGATAGATAGATAGATAGATAGATAGATAGATAGATAGATAGATAGATAGATGGACAGACACACAGGTTGTTGTAAGTGAACAGGCAAAAAGACAAGCTATCAACCTATGGCAGATAGAGAAACAAACATGGGCGTTATACAATATACGCCATAGTGAGAAAGTCCCTTTTCTGTGCGAACTCTCTAGTGGTATTGATTGTTGCTAGACATTCCTTCTTCGTCCGCCAACCAACCACCCCACCCCCAACTTTCCAAATGCCAACCTCCCTACGGATTTTCCGAGTAAATATATCTTTTCATATTAACGCGTCCTTGCTTAAGTTTGATCTGTTGACCCAATTCCTGATCCGATGGCTGTGGCCCCAAATCAGATATCACAGTAATATCGTGTGATGCATGTGAATGAATTTTATCATACTCAACCGGTATGACATTTATAACTGAAAGAAACATCGAGGTACTTGAAGTTATATGAGTATTCTGAACAAGTCAGCCCTAAAGTTGCGAATTACGAGTAGTACGGTGTTTTTATTGGACCAGCGTTATGCCAATGTATTGGTTGTTTCTGGATGTCTAGGATGATTTGGTATGATTTGTATTTTGTATACTTCTTTAATCCTATTTGGGAAATTTGCCTTAGTTGCATTGCAGCCCAGTTACACCTGGAGCAGACATGCCGTCGCCACAGTGCAGAGCCGGTGGGTGTTTTTTTTTGGGGGGGGGGGGGAGGGGGGGGGGGAGCGTAGGGATAAATTTTATTTAATTTTGTCTGTTCGGCCTGTCTCCTCGAATTCCAACTGCCAAAGTATCTTTAACGTGCGCAACATGCACACGGGTCCTCCAAGTTTTTCGACCTTACCCGAGAAGACTCGGTGCTCAGTCCTACCTACTATTCGAACCCGGTAACTTCATCATGAGAGGCGAGCACCTCGTATGTACACAGCCTTGTATAATTATGTGGTGAGGTGGCTCCACAGACCCAATCGTGGTGTGTAGAGAGGAGAACAGTTTGGGCATTGAAAGTCTGTTGATGTTGCGAGGACGGACGCTGGCGCTGTCCCTTCGATCCCTGCCAACCTGCGTTTTATTCCTTTTGTTGTTTTGTTTTGGCTCATGTCAAAGATAATAAGCCCACTACTTATGCATAGGTCAAAGCTTTTAGAATAATGTGATGGGATGAACACTGGATTGTTTACGTTCTGTTGTGTCAGCGACATTTTTAGCGGCTAGAGCTCATTAATAAATCATGCTGAGGGCAATAGATTATATCGCTGTTATTGAGCTGATGTGACATCAAACTCAGAATCGAACTAAAAGTCTCCGACGTAATATTTTATTATAAAAGTAATAAACGGCATCTGGAATGATCATTTTGTCTGACAGTTGTTTTCTATTTGGACAATAGGGCCATTTCCGCCCTTGTCATTCTCATAATATTTTAAGCTTGAAACCTAGTAGTTTAAGGTCAGATATTGTTACAAATTGTTGATGCAGCAAAATGGAATCGTGTCAATTGTACCAATGGTCTAAGCTCACAATGCAAGTTCACTAAAGCAGGCAAAATTGAGGGATCTGAGGTATAAAAATTCGTTAGCCAATTAACTAATTGACGACTGAGGTCGGAGTGAAAGTAAACTACTGATGCGGGTTGGATAAAACAGTGAAAGAAATATTTTGACCGTGGGTTCTGGCCCCACCCCCACCCCTTCCCCCTCCACATACAAACACACACACACACTAAGATCAGACTCACCCAAAGAAAGGCCTTTTCTCTTTGGGGATTAGGGCATAGGGGAAGGGGGGATGGGTCAAAAAAGGAAATGACAGCCCTAGACCAAATCAGTCGATATACGCTGGGACACCCATTGTATAGATGCCAATGACGAAAAGGCTATCTCTGATGTGTACGGGCAGATATTAGTTTGTAGTGTGGCGCTGACAAATGACACTGCGTAGCTCGTATGAATGTCTGTTCTCCGGGTTAGATCATAGTAGCTGAATGGAAACTTGACAACTGGACTAACAGGGCCTTGGAAATACTTTGAGTTTTGGTAAATGACATCCTAGTGCAGATTGATGTCTAACGTGTCTCCTTCGCCATGAAGCCTCATTCCCTTAATGCGACTCTGTGTATTCTTTGTGTGCTGTTTTCCTCTCTCTGCCCATTTGTCTATCTATCTATCTATCTGTTGCTCCATCTATCTATCTATCTATCTATCTATCTATCTATCTATCTATCTATCTATCTATCTATCTATCTATCTATCTATCTATCTATCTATCTATCTATCTATCTATCTATCTGTCTGTCTGTCTGTCTGTCTGTCTGTCTCTCTATCTTATCTATCTATCTATCTATCTGTCTGTCTGCCTGTCTGTCTATCTATCTATCTATCTATCTGTCTGTCTGTCTGTCTGTCTGTCTGTCTGTCTGTCTGTCTGTCTGTCTGTCTATCTATCTATCTATCTATCTATCTATCTATCTATCTATCTATCTATCTATCTATCTATCTATTTTAATGTCAGTCTATCTGTCTTTCTTCCATCCCAACAACACATGGACATCGGTTTGAAATTACACATACATCTTGAATGTATTTGGCTGAACACCTCAGTATCTGGTCTGTTCAGCTTTGAGATCATACCACGGTTCCCTAACAGCAAAGCTTAGAAAACAGCTACAGGGATGAATACTCGGTGTTTATATGATCAATGGAGAAGGATGTCCTGGGCTATCACCGCTTCATTTGTCTCTGCTGACATTTTGCGCTGTCTCCAGCGCCTGGAGCTCATTATTAAGTTCATTCAGAGGTTACAGCGCACCACGTCACAGGGCAATCCTGACAGGCCGACAGCATTCTCATTTTGTCCTCTTCTGTCAGCACGAAAATCAGTGACAGCCATTGGTTTTGCTCTAATCAATAGGTCCCTAAATATCCTGGCACGCCTTGGCTCTTGGTGGTCAGATGTTGGAGAACATTATTCTATCACATCTTTACACGCTGGGCTGGTATGCAGACAAAGGGCCGACTGTAAAGTACGCGAGCAGAATTTTGGGGATTTTTAACCCCCACCGCCCCCTTTTTCTTCAGGGAAAGATACAGAAGATCGTTTTAGCCTTGCACAATGAGCCTCAACAAGACACTTTAGCAAGATGTATACCATATTTAACTAAGGTTCCTTACCGTGTCGCTTCATGCACGCCTGTTATTGAGTTTGTTGAGTTATGATGTGTTTTTATACAAAAATACTTGAGATGCGTTTACCACATTAAAAAAAATGTGCCCTTAAAACGCTCTGTGAAAGAGAATTTCCCTCGTAGGATAATAAAATGATTCTTGTCTTATCTTATCCAATTTGTCTCTACGGTTTTCGTACCCTTGTCTTCACCCCGCCCTCCCTCCGATAAACGCCACTTGTACGCTTGGCTTCATCACACACACACACCCAGCCTTTACCTGTATGAGGCTACGGCTATTAGGCCAGTGAATGTCCATGACAAGGCCTCGATGTTCTTAAAATTGGCGTTTTTTGGACTTTATTGCTTGATAAGAAACATGATTTCTGTATATATAATCTTAGCCAATAATTTATTATATCTGAAACAACTACTACAACAACAACAAATAACAACAACAAACCAGCTATATTTTTAAGTCATAAAAAAAATACACCCCCCCCCTTTTTTTTCCCGTATCATCACCTGCTCTATGCTAGTGGCATAAGTCATTTTTGACACTTTGGAAATATTAAAAAAAAACTGTTTCTTTTCCTGTCATTTGGTGACTCATGCCATTATGATTCTATTGGATTATTACATTTTTCTATTGGCGCATTTCTTTTCTCATAATATTATCTGATAGCATCGAAGCTCTGGAATGCAATGGACTGCCATTTGCCTCGTGGCATGAGTCTGATATATGCCGTTATTGTAGAGCAGTGACTTAATACGCCTTTCAGTAGTTTCATACATTGGGGCGCCCCTCCCCCTCCACCCCACCCCCCAAGCGCGCCCCAGCATACGTACTCCATAGATGGCTTTACGGATGTTTCCAGAAAGATGGCAAATTATGGTTTCTTTTTCTTTCCCCTATTGATCTCCGTCTCGGAAAATCTTTCACTTTACTTGTCTTTTGTCTGCTCATATTTAATGGAAAAAGTCGGAGATCCATTCAATGATGAAATGAGAACACACGCACGTGAAATCGAATTTGGGACATAACCATATTTCAAACTGTCACTGAATCAATACAAATAGATTTTTTGTGGCCCCGAGCAGAGAAAAAGCAACTGGAGTCATGCGAAATCACAGTTCCCTGCAATATCTTGGACATTAATGCTAAAGGCTTAAGAATGTAAGTGCATGCTGATTTCCCGCCCCCCCCCCCCCGCCCGCCCGGTTAAAAATGTACGGTGTAATAAAAACTATAGACTTTGGTTGGTGTTAGTGTTATCTATTATAATAAATAGAGAAATTTAACGAAATAATTAATAGCCTTCCGTACTCTGTCGTTATTGGCGTTGATTTTGAATCGCCTTCAGATGCTATGTATTTCTCATTGATAGTCTGCTTTGAATTCAGCCAAGCATTAAATGTCTTTCTCACTCTCTTACTCTGTCTGTCTCTTCATTTCTTTAGTTTTCTGTACGGTACCATGTTTCTCTCCCTTTCTTTCGTCCTTTTTCCTTTCTCTTTCTTTCTTTCTCTTACAGTATGTGTTGTGTTTTTGTGGGAATTTTAAAAAACAAATCACTGACTCTAGAGCTCCTCAAGGCCAGATCAAGACGCCATCGGCTATTCGCAGAGTCTAGTTGGAGCTCTGGAACTGGATACTGAAAGAAACGTCTTTGCGCAGCTTTCTTCCACGCGTTTTTCCGCTTGAATTGGTTCTTCTCAATATTTGACAGACGCTTTCACCGTGACGTCAATGCTATTGACACAAGTTTCCCCCAGAGCTGACTCCAAACAGCTGAACGTCACAAATTAGGTCACTGGATATTTGATGGAAAGCCTTATAGAAGATTTTGATATTATTTAATCACATCAATTCTGGCACCTGTGAGAATTCTAGGACCCTATAGCCAGCAATCGGGCAATGAAATATCGTACAAGACGCAAGGCTTTTTACAGCTTTGACATTTTCAAGCAGACTATCCCCCCCCCCCCCGTCATCTCCCCCCAAACATTTTACATTTTCAGCAGAGTGTCTGGTTAGAATCGCGTTTATTTAGCAGAATCAAACACTAGCACATACAAATGTCACATTAGATAAATTTATTTCCTTTCCCGAACCAGGGCGCTTTAGATCCATTACGTTGTGGTCCTTTTTTTAAATGTATTTTTTTTATTCCCTCGAGCTATCTTAAAATTTTTTCAAAGACAAATAAATAAATCGAGAAACGACAGCTCTAGACAGAGACAATCTTCTTTCACACTATTTATGAGGTTTTGAAAATAATTTTCCAGTAATCTGTGCTCTGGAATAAAATTCTTATTCATGTGACACTGAAAGTCCTTTTCAATGGTTCATCTTAATTTACTCTGCTATTTGCAATAGAATTTTACCGTGAAGTTGCCACCAGGGGACACGTCAAATTTATTTACGTCAAATCCAAAGGGGATGGCCAAGCATCTACACATTTCATTGTTTTTAAAGGAAGAAATTTATTTGCTTGTTTGTTTAGTCTACTTAACATTAAACACAATTTCTTGCATTGGAAATGAAAGCAAGTTCGTCCCCAGACAATTGCACAAAATTACTAAGGTCACCTTGGGTTATTTTTTTCTGCTGCTCCCTGCCACTGGTCTGGTATATGGCACTACACCGCCGGTGCACATGTCGTATTTATCAATATCAGAATGTTTATGGCTTCTTGCACAGATTAAGATAAGCGAAACAAGTATACCGGGACTTGGCTATGCTCGTTGCTTCATTTCCAATCTATGTTGAAGCATGGCTCTTGTGGACAAGCTTTTATTGGATTTTTTTTAAGTTTAAAAGGAAATAAAATCATGTCTCTGCTTTGTTCACGATGACATTCTCTACGCGAAGATCTTGCTCATCTTATCTAATTCACATGCTTGATTCTCTAGCTGCTATAGCCTAAGACCATTACTAAATCTATAATCATGTTGCTAATGACATCTGCTTTCCTGAACCTCTGACCTTCCCTCTCCCGTCCATTAGCTCAGTCTGTGCTGACACAGGAAGTTGTTCGCTCTTCGCGCGTGTAAATGTGATTCGTCTCCTTTCTCTGTCTCTCCCTCAGTGTGTGCGCATTGTACATTGTATCTGTGAGTGTAAAAAATAGAAAGACGGCGAAAGAGAGTGAGAATGAGAAAGAGAGAGAGAAAAAGAGAGAGAGAGAAAGACAGAGAAAGAGAGAGAGAGAAGGAGAGGGAGAGAGGGAGAGAAAGTGAGAGAAAATGAGACAGTCAGACAGAGAGAGAGAGAGAGAGAAACAGAGAGAGAGAGAGGAGGAGGAGAGACAGAAAGAGAGAGACAGAGAAACAGAGAGAGACTGAAAGAGAGGGGGAGAGATATAGAGACAGAAAGAGATGGGGAGGGACAGAGAGTCACCGACAAAGAAACATGTAATGTGTGTGTGAGAGAGAGAGGGAGAGAGATAACGAGAGAGACAGAAAGAGAGAAAGAGAGAGAGAGAGAGAGAGAGAGAGAGAGAGATAGAGAGAGGGAAAGAGCAAGAGGGAGAGAGAGGAGAGAGAGTGAGAGAAAGAGAGAGAAAAGGGGGGGGGGCAACATGTAGAACGAACAGTAACATCGATCAGCAGAAATCCCGGCCACCAGTGACAAGACTTGTGAAGAGATGTTATTATATCAATCCTGTAGTCTTCTCTCATCCATCACGTACTCACAGCACCAGTCTTTCTGATCATAATCCTCATTATATTACATCTATAACACCGTCTTAGTCTGCCACAGTGGACCATGGACAATGGCACAATCAGCTTCAGTAGTGCCAACATCTCTCTAGTACAGCTAAAGATATGGAGTAGATAATTATAGTGCATAATGAGCCCTTCTTCATTGACACTTGAGCTGCGAGAATTAAAGTAATCTTGATGTTATCTTCATGCAGCATATTATTATTAGCAATACGAAACTTGAACTGTTGAAGGGAAGCGCGTCATTTTTAGGGATTTTAACTAATTTTGATGTTATCTTCATGTAATGTTGGTCAATTAGCCAAACGAAACTTGAATTGTTGAATTGAACCATGCCATTTTTCTGGAATTTAACTAATTTTAATGTGATTTTCGTGTAATGTTGGTTTATTAGCGATACAAAACTTGAACTGTTGAACTGAACCAAGACACTAGCAAACATGAGTTTTCATTTTCGGTCATGGCAAATTGACTAGTTGAGGTCCAGTTGATTATTATTCAGGTATTCTGATGTATAAATGTATAAATGATGCTGTTTCGTATCAACTACTACCAATAGAGCCCAAATGCAGCTGATATATTATTAGGAGCGCTGTGTCTCTCTATGGCATTACTATCTAATGTACTGGTTCACCACAAAGACAACTGAGGCACCTCTGGCATTGTGACTTATATTTAGATACAGTAAATTTATATTCCAGTGTTTATCCAAACCAATTCCGAATTTTGTGTTATTCTATAAATATGCCATGTTCGATTTCCTGCTTCTGCCTCTTGCACCAGTTCTGTTGAGTGATTTATGTTTTATGCAAGGTTTTCGATTCCACAATTCACTGCATTCTCCGAGCACGACAGTATTTATTTAGTGTTTTGCCCGTCAAATTGATTTCATCATGTCATCAGATTAGATTAGATATTCGTTTGGAAGACAAAAGTAGACATACATTGGTGTGGGGTGGGGCTGGGAAGGGAGAGAAAGAGCTTGAGAGTTGCAAGGGACAATAGCAGCTCCTTCAGCGAGATCATAATATCAAGATGTTTTTCCCATACTGTTGTATCCTATAATTTACTGATTTTGAGGTTTTGTCATGAAAGTGGTTTTCTTACTTCTAATTTTATTATGTGTAAGTGTTATATGGGTCTATTTTTCAAGGGCATTTTTATGCAAGTTTCAATTTTGAAGCGTATTGAACAAATCGCCCTGATTTTACACAACTCTTCAAACTTTCAATCCTCAATCTCTCGAAAAGGCAAAAATGCACGTACAACTATATGGAAAATACCCGACGATATAGAAGAAAAATTCCCATTCTAGAAACGGAGGAAAGAAAACTGAAACCCCCCAGTAACCTTGGGCGGGAAAACGTTCTGTGAATGCTAAGCGAACAAAACTCCACGCGTCTAAGTTCCCATCTTATGTTGAACTTTCCGAAAATGACGGATCGTGGTGACGATGTTTCCCCGATTCAAACTGACGTATGAAACGGTAACGGCTGTGTGTCCTTGCATGTAAATCCGAGCACGTAAACAGGCGGTCTATCTATCTATCTATCTATCTATCTATCTATCTATCTATCTATCTATCTATCTATCTATCTATCTATCTATCTATCTATCTATCTATCTATCTATCAATTTCATATTTTTTTATTTGCAGTTTCGGAGCCTTTTCGCTGAACACATTTATGGGCCCAGCTCCATCACAATAAGATTATATTAAACCCTATGGTCCCCAATCACCATATCCTCATTTGGAATTTTCCATCCTTGATGTCACATTCTGACACCTCCGTGAGCCGCAGCTCAGAAAACCACCTCACGTGCACTGTCATACCTGTCAGACCTCAGATCTAGCAGCCCTGAATTAATTCTATTTAAACTTGATCTCTCGGTCTTGATGCTATGAAGACAATGTAATTACGGTTCACTGTCTTTCACCGTCTGCAGAAAATTCCTGACAAAGCAAGCCATGAACGTACAAATGACAGTTAAAGAATTGGAGGGTCTTATAGGAAGACATTTTACAAACACTATGACTGCAGTAAAAGTTATTTTTCAAGAAGCAAATAGAACTTGAATTAACATCATTTTGAATATATGTTTAGTTCTGATATTCAATTTTGAGTTGACAAAAATATGTCGTTGCAAATGTTGAAGAATTTGAAGCTTAAAGAGATGACTTCACTAGATAGAATGGCTGCGAACATCCCGATAATAATAAACAAGCTATAGCATCACGATACAGCATTGCAAAATCAGAATATTGCAAATGAATATGGCTTTTGTGAATGTAACTACTTTTTTTTTGTGCTGTTTTGTTTTGTTGGTGTTAAGTTGTCAGACCTTAGCACAATGAAGATATATAAGAGGAAAAGATCATGGATCCCCGTAACTTAAGCCATCGATGGGTGAGTGCATTGAAAAGAACGTGGGAAATCCGTTAGGGCGGGGTTGGACCTGGGCAGGATTCAAACTGGGGACCTCAAACATCCGAGGGAAACACTTTGACCACCATGGGACACGTTGGTCTAGAGGTGCTCGCCCCTCATGCTGAAGATACAGGGTTCGATTCCCGGTCGCTGCAGGGATGTTGGAATTTGGGGAAAAATTCCTGTCCCTAATCCTATGGTAGGTAGGATGGAACACCCTGTCTTCTTGAATAAGGACGAAAACCTCGGAGGGCCCGTGTGCACGTTAAAGATACCTTGGCAGTAGGAAACCGAGAAGAGCTGGCCGAACACGGGGTGGGTGGGGGCTTCGAATCAGATCTTTAAGATTTTGACTGAATTGTTATACGGGAATATTTTACGTTAAATTGACGGCCAGGTCACGACATGACCCCACCTACCCCACGCTAGTTACACCGCTGTTCGGCCATCAGGAATTCAAATGTTGTTTAAGTGAATGAATGATCGAACTTAACACCTTTGAGTTGTCCAGCAGTGAGTATTGTGGGTGTCCTTTCTTTACGTCAACTGAATTGTCCATTCATCATAATTTGCATAATTTGCGATAGAGGATCTTGGCCTGGATTTTGTCCATGGATATATCAATATGTATGGAGTATGGATGAGATTGCGCTTGTGTATGTTTGTGTATAATGAGGATGTGAGATTTGAGACCTACATCGCCTGTAGGTGAACGAGGTTGTGGGGTGATTGAATTTTATATAAAAAACAAAAACAAGCCCCTCCCCTGGCAAAAAACAACAACAACAAACAAAACACAAAACAATAACAACCTCAATATAACAACAATAATAATAATAATAACAACAACAACAACACACACATACACAACTTGGTTCTAATGAGCCTGCACGGTGCAGTGAAGCTGAAGGATTTGTTTTTCTTTAGTATTTCAAAATTTCTTAAGATGTCGCATTTAAAGATTTCCATTCCGCCAGCAGCTTCGTGTGAAATCATCTCATCCGGAATGTAGTGACAGAAGATGTCTCGCAGCTTTGACGTCAAGGAAGTACTCGCAGTATTTGCCATGTTAGGTTGACTTGCAATAGAAATCGCTTACACTATTTACTCTGCAAAGTTACTTGGCTGTAGAAATCCAACTCCCTGAGTAAGGAAAGAGAATTTTTGTTGTTGTTGTTGCTTGTCTAAGAACTCTATTTTCAATGTCCCAATAGCGTGAAGAAGGGAAAGTAGAAAAGAGCGAAATGAGGAAAAAAAAAACAGATAAAAAACAACTAGCAAGATAAAATGGATGGAAAATGAGGCGAAACGGACAAAAATTACGTAGCTCGAAAATTAGAATAATGGAAGTTAAAAATGGAAGAAACATGAGAGTAAGTGAGAGAGAGTGAGAAGAGAAGAGAAAAGAAGAGAAAAGAGAGAGAGAGTGAGTGAGAGAGAGAGAGAGAGAGAGAGAGAGAGAGAGAGAGAGAGAGAGAGAGAGAGAGAGAGAGAAAGGGAGGGAGGGAGGAAATAGGCATTTTTTAAATAGGAGATGAAATTGAAGATGAAGAGGGACAATAGAAGGATATTATTATACACAACAGCAACCAATACACAATAACATCCTCAGAAAAACCCGTGCAAAAGTTACCGAGTCAACAGCAAATTTTATCAATTTGCGAACACAGAAGCAATATCAGGCCAAAATAAAAATTAAAAAAAAAATCACCACGATGCTTAGGCTAAAGTGCAAATCCTGCAATAACTTTTTTTTTTTTTTAAAAGAATGTAGTATCATTCTTCTACTTCTTCTTCTGGGCATTGTTATCTGCTGCAAGATGTAGTCCACCGCGGATTTCTGTCCATTTTGTTCTGTCCTCTGCCTGAGTTTGCCACGTTGTGCCATCCTGCTTTCTGACGTCACCCTGCCATCTTCTTGCTAATCTTCCTCTGGACCTCTTCCTAGTTCTCGGTTGCCAATCAGTACACCTTTTTGTCCATCTATAATGTCTTCATATCTAGGAACATGTCCTGCCCATTTTCATTTCTGTACAAGTACATACTTCATTATGTCTGCGATTCCTGTCTTCTTTCTTATTTCATATTTATAGTATCATTAACCAAACAAAATTTCGGATTTCATAAATAAGCAAATCCTGATCAATTTTACTTTGGCTAAAAGAGGAATGTAGGGCCTACCCTACAGTTGCCAGATTGTCATAATAAATTTATGCACGTATATGATCTAAGACTAGAAAAGTAATCATTTTGATTAGGATTAAGAATAATACACTATATAATAATAGACTATAGTATATTATAATAGACTATAATAGACTTAACTATGTCAACGCTTTACCCAGAAAATATGAACCCGCAATTGTTTGCCTCCGTCTGGCAAAATCGAAATGACGGTAATCATCCAAAACAAATAATGAAAGGTCTCGTCATCACGAGTGTCTGACATTTTAAGCGTTTACAATATTGGGGTTCTCCTGGGCATAGGCAAATAGCACGAGTCTAGAATCGAATTGAACCGCTTTTTCCGACTACTGAAAAGTATGGCCGATAATTGAAATTTATCCATAACGAGCTTAAAAGCTGAATCACAAAATCCTGTGCACCCTCCGCGGTATTTGAAACCTACATGCAAAATTTGCTTACTTGGCCTAATAAAAAAAGCCTTTTGCGTTTAAAGGTGGAGAATTTGTGAATTTTTTACATAGATTCTAAATGCCTACTACTTGTTGTGAGGAAAATTTACTTCAATACTATATGACTAAACTTCGATTGACTGTCATGCCACACAGACTGTGCGATGTCTTAGAAAAGTTTACAAATAACTGGACACAATTTTAGTCATAATCGATTGTGACATCAAGTGTCTTTGGGAAAATATGAGATTAGCCTAGTAAAATGCTAAAATATCAAATTGTTATTGCATAATCGATGAGAGGAAATCTCGTAGCTTATAAGATTATTTACAGCCTGTTAACAAGGAAGACGATGTGGTCACTGTGACGTCGATACTGCCCATTTCATATACAAATATCACGTTGTGAAGCCATGCCAAGATATACCCACCCTTGCCGCCATCAGCCAGCTGGCAGATGGAGATCTACTGGCAGTAGTTTTTAACTGATGGCGTCATCATTTCATGCGTTGGACACCGCTGGCTGTCTGGAAGCCCATCAAATACTTGAAATGTTGATAGTGGCACGAACAGATTCTCTGATGGCGTCACCTGTTATTTAAGTTTGTGTGTGCTTCTGTACACAGTCAACGTCACTGAGGGTGTTCATAAACAGACGTTTAAGGCAGGCAAACAGGCAGAAAGATTTACAGACAGAAAGACAGACAGACAGACAGATAGACAATAATGTAAAAATTTCCTCTTAGACAGTCAGTGACCCAGCATGACGGTCGGGTTACAGACCGTAATGTTATGGTTTTAATATTATTTCACTACTGTACTATCAATACCCCCAAAGTTATTTGCTGGGTGGCAAAAATTTCTAGCGTTTGGTTACACCTAAGTCAGACATATGGACAAACAGAAGAACAGACAGACAGACAGACAATAATGTAACATTTCTTCTTAGACAGTTAGTAACTCGGCACAATGTTTGGGTTACAGACCGTACCGTGGTGGTTTATTAAGTTACTATTTCATTATTGTGCTATTAATACCCCGAAAGTTAGGCTGAGCCACTGACTGTCTCATGTGCATGAATTAATATGGTAATATCTAATTCAGAAGAACAGACCGTAAAATTTCTTCTTAGGCAGTCAGCGACATAGCACAACGTTCGGCTTACAGAACGTAATGTGGTGATTTTATTAAGGCATCATTTTGTTACTATGCTATTACTATCCCGAAAGTTACTGTGGGCGGCACATCGTCTAATTATGCTTTTATGCATGAATTACTATGGTAATAATACTTAAGATGCCATCCTGGAAACAGGACACAAGTATTTTGAATACATTGACCAAAATGGAGAAATATCTGTAGGCCCCACGACTTGACACCAATCGCCTGAACTCAGTAGTAGACACATTCTCTTCATTGTCTGAACCTTGTTTTAACTGTACTTTTAGTACCATGCCGAATTTGGTACTTTTTGTACCTGTGTAGAAAGTTACACCAGGCTTAGTAAGTAAAATGTTGAGCCCTGAAAGACGGTGCTCTGTGTTTTTTCGCCGCCCTTTTTCGATGGTGCTAAGGTATTGGTTGGTACTTTGCTATTATCCGACAGTCAATATAATATTGTTAAAATAACTGACTTTGCCTTTCTTTACCAGGGTTGTTTTTTTGTCATAGTTAATACGTTAATTTACGTTATCTCCCTGTAGACTGTTCGCCTGAGAGTCTGGGTAGACAGAGCAAGGGAGGAGGAAGTGCTGCTCTCAGACAATTTTGAACTCGTACACTATATGGTAAATGAAACTGTAGGCTCCAGAGGGTTAAAAGGGCATTAAGATTTAAACCTTTATGCAAGGTCCTGTCGTCACCACGGCTGCGCACTTTATCATTCTTTCCATCCTTATCTAAAGTTGATCGTCGTAGAAAAGAGAAATTCCCCTAACGCTACGGAACGAATGATCCAATTATTACAACGGCGGCAGCCAAACCGCTGTTCCATTTTTGTTTGTTTCTTTTTTTGTTTCCTCACCGTTGAGCTACATTCTAGTTGAAATACGTTGGTTGTGTCGTGGCTTCCAGTCTTAATAATTGGTGGAAAAGTTGATATTTTGGCTGACTGGTTAAAAATTTCTAATTCATATCTCCACAAATTGAGAGATTAATTATTTTTCTCACCCAGCAAGCTTGCTCATGCCACCTTGGCACTGGTCATTTTTGAATTGTGGCAGTCTTTAATAGGTTACGAAAATAGACAGTGGTCAGCTGTGCAAGGGAAGGCCGAAGTGATAAATTGGTTGAATTAGGTAATACTGATAGTGCAAAGGGGGCGACATTCTGACTTTGTAGTGAAAATAGCTAGTGGCCAACCGTGCACGAGAAGGCAGAGCTGAGAAACAGTTGAATGAGGTTACCCAGAAAACGCATATCTTGTCACTTAGGCCTACCTCAGTATGTGCCTTAAGCTAAGCTACTGGTTTCGTTGCACCACTTGTAAACCACACACAGACACAAACACATGCACCTACACATACACACACAGCTTGTCGCCAATATGAAGTCTCCTCCAACAATGCTTTTAAAGTTTCGGGAAACATGGAAAAGGAAGCCGCAGAAAGACAGGAAAGTACAGTATGACAGATAAGGCAAAATCAACCTGAAAAAGAAAAAGAAGATAATAATTATTAAGAGAATTACGTCATCAAAAATGTCCATAGCCCTACGTTCGTCCGTGTGAACGCCAGAAACCTGAATGAATAGATGTAAATCACCGAAGTGCTGGAGCGACAGAGTCCATACCATGTTGTAGGCGGAGCAGAAAATTGGAGCTTGGAAATGAATGAGTTCACATTATGACAATCACGTTTACAGTGATTACCATCCTCAAATGCTCATCTGGTCCACCTAATCACCAATTACCCACCCACGCAGGAGGTCAGCGCACCCAATCATATCCTTCAATTTGCCGGCACCAGTGTCGACCAGAGCCATAGCCACAAGCCATTCCAGAGACACCCTGGAGGCCAGTCTGGCAGTTCGCTACTGACAGTGTAGAAACTGGGGTATTAGTTTAGTCTGTGTATAGATTTGTAGCCCCCATAATGACTGGACACCAACACATCTGGGACTCGACACATTGCTTTGAACACTGTCAAGAAATAAATTCATATATTATTCATTTCATATCGCATTGATTTTGATCTGAGAGGAAGAAAAAACGACAGGAAGACAAGAATATATTTTCGTGGGACGAAACGATGAATTTTTTCAAATATTGCGGATAAAACTAGCTACAAGTACAAGGAAAGAAAGCATAGAATTCAGGAATGAAGGAAAGAATTTCATTAAACTATAAACAACATACAAACATTAATTTGTAACACGTTCTGTATGTTAATGTTAGAGTATATTCAATGGGATACGTTCGATTTTTAGAACAGCTATGGGAAAAGTCAACAGTCTTAGTAAAACGGAATCGACCCTATAAAAAATGCAACATTATTGATTTATACATAGTTTTTGCTTTGCTTTGCCGCTGTTTTGGAGAAGGGATTTCTTGCCGTTATATTCTATCAGTGAACAGAAGAAACAAAGGACCACAATACCGTTACAAATTATGAAGTAGATTATCATCAACTTTAGTCTGCGCCACAGGTCTTAAGCAGTATTGTTTGATGAATTCGTCAAGGGCCACAGGAAGGAGAAATAAATGCCATCTTGTTCTCATTCCGCTGTCTGAATACTTGCCCCCGTAGAACACATCGTGAGCGCGTGAGTGATTTCTTGCACAGAACCCAGGTTGCCAATATAATAAATCGATCATCGACCAGTGATATTCTAGATAATGGTTGCTGGACCAGTCGGGGAAGCCTTTCATCTGGTGATTTTACATTATTTATAGAAACAAGGACGCTGATTTGTGCTGGATGAATGTGGCTTGGAGGGGGGGGGTGGGGGGGGGGGGGAGGGAAAGTGAGCGGGCGCAGTCAGTTCCGTGTGGTTAAGGTTGACATTTAAGCTGAGCACAGGCGTGAAGTGGTATAACACTGTTCATCCCATCAATTTAGCAATGTTTCCAGTTGATTAAATTTCAGTATTGCAAGTTTGAAAAACAGCGATGCCCGTAACAAGCTCCACTGTTTGTGGCTATTGCAATACATTTCAAGTGTGGGCGTAGGACAAACAATGGCACTCTACCCGGCAGTCCTCTAGGCCATAGAATATTAGTGCAGCTAATACCTCCTTTTTTGGGTTTTTTTTTTTTTTGCTATATAAACGGAACCAATCGCCACTAAACGATGAGGAATTCAGTATTTACATGCAATTTCATCTTTACACAAACTCAGCCGAATGAGCTGATATAAAGTTCCATTAAGCACTGTAAGCATTGGCAGTGTGAGGTCTTTGATATTGAACGCGCAAGAACTGTATTAGTTCTATGCAGAGCAGAATCAAACACAAAAAGATCGACAAAAGATTGTGCACCTCAGCATGGACTGCAATGGTTGGCTCCACTAGACGAGAATACTACTACGTCAGACATATGCTATTAATCATTAAATATCACCAGTGTCAATCATCCATAGCATACATGCGCCTTCGTATTCTGGCACAACAACAACAACAACAACAGCAACACATTATTTAGCCATCTGGCAATAGAACTCATACGGTTTTAGCATCAGCAACGCATGACACAGTTAATGCCCTGGCGACAATTTGAAATTTCAGAAGACTGTGGACAAGACTGGTGAACAGAATAATTATGTACTCTCTGGTTCGTGTAGTCAGTTCATAGTACACATTTCAACTGAGACTCAATAATCACAAACTAGCTATCCATGTTCTGACTGTGGCACAGAATTTTCAGTCAGTATAATTATAAAAGTCCAAAAATCTTTTGACATCCATAAGAAGTTTTCACTTCTGCCCTGGAGTCCAGGTAAGCTAAGGTCAAAGTGATAGAACATTCACACCAGTGCACCACCCTTTAAGTGAATGATACATTTGACTGCAAATCTGAGGTTCTATCTATAAAGACCACATACGTTTTTTTTGTTTGTTTTATTTGGCAGATGAAATTTCTTCCCGGACGTTCATATGAATTGCAAGTCACAGACAGTTAACATTTCAACTAAAAGGAAATCAATCAGTAGTTGTATTGACAAGCACTGACAACTTATTAATCGTCGAATCCTTTGGTAAGACACGGTGTAGTGATTTGCGCAATGCATGAAACAGCAGACAATGGCAGCCATTCGAACAAAGTCAACAGCGGCAGTAACAATGGCGACAGTAACAACACGAATAATACTAGCATGAAAAAAGAATCTTATTAGAAATAAACCATATACAGCTGAAAGTTTAAAACCGGCTCGGAACGAAAGCAATCCTAGCAACAGAAGGCGTAGCTTACAGTGAACGACAACTTTACATAAAGTCACGAAGTCATAGCTTACTGAGAGGTACAACTTACATAAAGGTACAGAAGGCAAGGCTTGCGGAGAACTACACGTTTACATAAAGTTACAGAAAGCATAGGCGCTTACCGAAAACTACAAGTTTACGTAAAGTTACAGAAAGCATAGGCGCTTACCGAAAACTGCAAGTCTACATAAAGTTACAGAAAGCATAGGCGCTTACCGAAAACTGCAAGTTTACGTAAGGTTACAGAAAGCATAGGCGCTTACCGAAAACTACAAGTTTACGTAAAGTTACAGAAAGCATAGCTTACAGAGAACCGCAACTTGACATAAAATTACAGAAGGCATAGCTTACCGAGAACTACTTTTCCAGACTGACGGTTTATATAAACCAAGAATTTACAGATCTCCTATACTGACAGGCCTGTTCCAGCATCTCTTTGGTTATAGCTGGAAATCCTATATCAGAGTAATGTATGTGGTATAAAACATACCTTTCTGTTTAATTATATGTTTGGATCTCGTAGAGAAATTTATTAGCCCAGGGAAGAAAAGTCTAAAATACTGCTGCCTTGACATATATGACGCTGTGCGTATCCGTTATAAAATGTCTATTCATTGTCGATCTCAAGTAGGATGATCATTATCAACGATGCTGATGGCCATTTTATTTTCGTTGTTTTTATATTAATGAGGATTTAAAGATAGCATTTAACGCAATGGTTTGCCGACACATTTTTGTCCTCCAGATTGTGCAAAATTTCAGATAATACAATGTCCTTGGAAACTGTGGACTCCAAACATTTCATTATCTTGTCCAAACAGACATAAATGTTCCAAATCATTATGAAAACACTGCGCAAAAAATAATGATGACGCCCGAAGAAGCTGTCCTGTCTCCACAATGCCGGAACCAAATTATTTGCCCCAAAGCGCAGGAAAAACAACGATAACAACAGATAATAACAGGAATTACAACTGCAGTTAATGAGGCAAAAAATTGCAATCCACTCGAGAATTGCAGAATGTAATTATGCGAAAAATTGATCCACCGTGCAAAACGAGAAGAGATGGCTCAGATTTTGCATGCCCCGGCGCAATGCCGTCGCTTTGGCTATGGCAACTCAAACACAGTGACGAACCCAAGTCAGTGGCAAAGGTGATCACACCGGAACATCATATTAATATTTTATTGTCACTATAGTTTCTGTCCCTCCCCCCACCCCCCACCATCCCACACCCACGCCTGTTTCTCTCTGTCCCCATGGTCCTCCCACACAACGAGAGGGGTCAGGACACCAGCCACGCCTCTGCAATGACATTAAAGTTTCAAGAATTGTCTCCCCCTTGAGTCGCTGTGCAGTTTGTAAACTGGTGTAGTACCCCTGTGCTCTGTCCAGAGGCCAATCCAGCTATCGGTAATCCTGAAAGACTACAGTCCTGCCTTTTACTGATCACACTCAGACTGGGTAGCTTGAGAGAAGAATACAGGGGAAATTTGTGGCTTCCTGAAATGTCCAGTTTGGCAGCTTGGAATTAATTGGAAAAAATTCTAGTGATCTTTGGACAGCCGTCTTTCTTTGCTCCCTTCCTCTCCAGGATTTACTATCATGGGACAAGATTAACATTCTTAACAGCCTTTATTTTCCCGAATTTTTTCAACAAAACGCATAGTCAAATGTTTTGTGTCCGCTGTAGGTAGAAAACAACAATAACAACAACAACAACAACAACAACAACAACAACAACAACAAAGACGACGACAACAACAACGACAACAACAGCAACAACAACAACTTCGTAATTGGCACTGAGAGTGTGAAGACTTCGAAAAATGGGGGATATCTGCTTTGTCAGCGTGTCGTGACATCCCCTAAAAATTGTGGCCAATCATGCTCCAATAACCATTGGGACATAGTGTGGGCTGTTTTGTAGGCTCGGTATTTTGGAGGTTTACATCGATATTAAAATTTGTGACCAGCACGAACAATGCGAAAAAGCCCGCGAGGCATAAACAATGGGAGAGTTTATTTTATTTGTGGCGACATTTTTTAAAAATAAGTTGTCAAAACAACACGATTCCAATCATTTGGGAATAAACACATTTGAAAATATTGTGGTTTGTTTTATATTTCCGTTGTTACATCTATCTATCTATCTATCTATCTATCTATCTATCTATCTATCTATCTATCTATCTATCTATCTATCTATCTATCTATCTATCTATCTATCTATCTATCTATCTATCTATCTATCTATCTATCTATCTATATCTATCGATCGATCGATCGATCTATCTATCTATCTATCTATCTATCTATCTATCTATCTATCTATCTATCTATCTATCTATCTATCTATCTATCTATCTATCTATCTATCTATCTATCTACTGGCCACACTAATATGAAATTTGTAATCAGCATTAATATTGTAAAAGTCCTTTGTCTTAACACCTCCGGAGAGTGGCCGTCAGTACCACGTGACCTCAGTATGGCAATGACTGGCCGAGTTTATGCTGATGCCAACTTAACTCGTTCAATTATTCCATGTGTCTGTGACAGCCCCGCTTGACGAACTGTTTTTCTATATCCTGTCCCCGGCGCTATTGATTGAAGTCGTGTTTTTGCTGTGATGGGCGCTTTCGTCTTGTGTACGTATCCCACTGGCGCCAACTTTCTGCTTGACCTGGTGTCTTATCTTCCATTGGTTGACTGGGTGTTGTCTTGGAAATTAAATATTTAACAGGCCTCGCGGACTTCACTGCGCATGACAGGTGTCCGTTAATGTTATGCTTAGATTATTCACTTCGTATAAACACATTGTACCATCTTTTGTATCTGTTTTTTCGATGGTAAACCGACTCTTACCTTCTTCTGTCTTTCCATCCTCAAGTATGTTTCATTTTTTTTCTAAAATACTCGACTTCTTGTCCAACCGCCCCCCCCCCCCAAGGTGGGGGCGGGGGGGGGGGGTCGCTGATGTTAAAATGTCGACGCCTTTTGAGGTTAAATACTGGAATTTCAACCAGTATTTGCATTTGAAAGTTATGACAAATCATCTAGACAAACAGTCTTGATTTCTTCACTGTCTTCACCTGTTTGGCTGTTGCTAAGAAATGAAAGTATCATCGTGAAACTCGATACCGCAGATTACAGCTGAAATATTTCATTCTTGGACTGACAGATTATCAATAACTAATTACAGCTCTCTGTTTGTATACTTGTTGAAGGTCGATTTTCGTCTAGTATTCACGTAGGTATGACGTACATTGTGTATTAGTCAAAAGATAATATTACAACGCATGATTTTCTCAAGCTGACATTTCCACAGGTGATATTGCATGTCTCCCTCTGTGTGTGTGTGTGTGTGTGTGTGTGGCGCATGTGTGTGTATGTGTGAGACTATGTGGTGTTTGTCTGCGAGGGCATTTTTATGTAGGCATGACACTGTGTAAGAAACAGTAAGTGTTAGCTTGTTAGCTAGAGACATTTTAATTATGTGCGTGTGTGTTTGTGTCTGTGTGCGGGTGTGTGAAAGTGTGTTGTGTACCTATACCACCTGTATGTGAATATGTGAGTGTGAGTGAAATAAAAATGCTTGTTAGGTAGGGAAAATGTCTATGCTTGCTTGTTCGTGAGTGTACCTCTTATAAAACCGCTAGTCTTAACCTGCATGCGTGCGTTTTGTAAGAAAGAATGCTAGTTTTCGAAACTGTGTGTACGTTTGTGTGTGTGGCTCTGTGTAAGAAAGAACGCTGGTTTTCGACATTCTGTGTACGTGTGTATTCGTGTGGATTTGTGCAAGAAAGAGTGCTGGCTTCCCAAACTGTGTGTGTGTGTGTTTGTGTGTGTGTACATGCGAGCGTGCTGGCTTTTCCACCCGGGAAAACTGGCCCGACAGTTGAAGTTCATGATGTGTGTGTGTGAAAAGCCCCGCAAACGTCCCAGATTGAAATGTGCCCATTCTCCGATTCCCTACCCAGCTTTTCATTCTGTCATTGGGAGATTTTCCTAAGCTGGCACTGGCCGGGGAGACTGGCATGCCAATCTCCCCTGAAACAATAGCTAAACCCTTGTTATTGACGGCCGTCGAAGGCATCGGCCAAAATGAAAAGAGTTTATGAACGCGCAAACAAAAAATGCTCTTTGTTTCGGTTATAAACATCCACTAAACAATTGCCCATCTCCCAAGAGCTGAATCCGTGAAACCTCTGTAATTTTCATCTTTTTGAAGTCATTCTCGTGGAAATTGTTGAAAACAGAAACGACTATCCACAGAAAATCGAAAGTGTCTGATAGTGTTTGGCTTAATTCGATTTCATTTCTAAAATAGATTACAGAAGTTCTATGAGAACACGAATATATAAAAAATGCATCCTTATGATAACACATCATTTGGTCCAACACAGGCGGGGAATTAAACACACCGTGAAGTTGTGCCTAAAGATTGAATGTGCTCTGGTTTTGATGGGGATCTTAGCCAGACATGAGAATATTTTCCAGAGGCTTTGACAGAAACAGAGGCTCAGATTTAAAAGTTTGTTATAGTTTACAGAAAATAATATCTTGAATTCCATACAGCTGTGATTAAAATAATGAAAGCTGTCATTAAAGCCTATAAGCTCGATGTCTTCAGTGCGTGCTATCCCTGTTCGTAAATCTTAAAGGGCGGAGACCTTTCGCTTTGACAGCAAGGTTGTCACCACCTCAGTCTTTATTTGTTCTATATCCATTTCTGAAAAACTGGAAATCTATTCGCATGCAGAAAAGGTATAACAAATGCTCACTTTGACTATAACAGAAGCTCACTTTGACTATAACAGATGCTCACTTTGACACCAGTTTAAAATGCGTTGTGACACTTATCAAGCTGTTTCACAGTTCCGATTCATTCAAACTCGTTATCATTATACAAAAGCTGCATATTATGTTTAAGGCCGAATTTCTCAGTTGTGCAAAACGTGGAATTGGAAAGAACTAGAATACGGATCGCGTTGTGTTAAATGTGATAGTTTCATCATGAGCTGACGACCTTACAAGCACCAGCCTACTAGTAGCAGAGAGTATGTATTTATAGAGAGATCTCACTTTCGCCAAATCGCGAAACTAGGCCACTGCGGTAAACAAGAAATTGAAAAATTGAAAGAGACCGCCTTCACCAAAGATAGTGTGCATAACTCTTGACTGTGGTTTGGTCATAGTTTTGGACTGATTGAAACTATTCAGAACCGTTTGCAAGCTCTTACGCCCCCTGGAAATGCACAAACGGGTATTGTTTACCTCCACAACCTACTTTCCACTCCATGCTAACAGTGGTTTTGCGCCCCCCCCCCCACCCCCGTGTCTCGCAGTGCAAATCGGCCAATAGTGAAACCTCTCTATACGTACATACTCTCTGCTAATAGTCACACAATAATAATAATAATAAAATGAGATGGCTTCTGTTCCAGCCAGTGCTCAAGCTATAGCCTGATTTGATTGCAGAAAATGTTGTTACAATGGTCGATATCTGGCAACAATGGCGGATTTGATTTGCCATTGTTTTTATTTGGTCGCGGATACTGATCTGTGGAGTTGGCCAGCCTGGCAAACTAGTGAAGCGCGGTATCGATATACTAGTACGTTGAGAAATTACCTCAACGATTAAAAAGAAAAAAAAAGAAAGCTTCGTTAAAGTTCACCATGAGATAACTAAATCGATTGGAGCCATTCAGTGCCGAAGACCGAAGGCGAAGAACTATAATATAATACATTGTAGACATCAATTCAAACAAATCTCTCAAGATACCGGCAATAATTTACGTTTGCAAAAATCTAACTTTTCGGTCCATCTATCTATCTATCTATCTATCTATCTATCTATCTATCTATCTATCTATCTATCTATCTATCTATCTATCTATCTATCTATCTATCTATCTATCTATCTATCTATCTATCTATCTATCTATCTATCTATCTATCTATCTATCTATCTATCTATCTATCTATCTATCTATCTATCTGTCTTTCTGTCTGTCTGTCTGTATGTCTGTCTATCTATCTATCTAGCTATCTATCTATCTAGCCCTCGGGCTGTCTATCTCCATCCCTCCGTCCGTCCGTCTGTCTGTCTGTCTGCCTGTCTATCTCCATCCCTCCGTCCGTCCGTCTGTCTGTCTTTCTGTCTGTCTGTCTATCTGTCTATCTCCATCCCTCCGTCCGTCTGTCTGTCTGTTTTGCTTAACAGAGCTGAATTAACTTATGCAGCAATAAGATTTCTGATCATTTATATTTTGAAAAGGGTACAAATTGAGGAGTATTCTACGATAGTATTTCAGAAAAAATTCGACGGGTTTACCCGTCGACCATCGTAGTTCTATAAATGGATATTGAAAAATTAACAAAACCTGATCACATTCCTCACGAGTTCTGACAAACGTGAAAACTATAATGCATTTTAGGCCATTATAATATTTGTCATCGATATCGCCACGAAAGTGTTTGATGGTAATAACACTATTCAGCTCCATTTCCGTTTAGCATCGCGCCGTGTAAAAAAAAAAAAAATCAACATCAATAGGCAAGATTCGACTTCGCCAGGGCGAAACATAATGAATAGGGCGTGCACTCAGACAACAAACCGCTATAGTATGTCCCTGAGGACTGCCATTACGCAGTCTTCCTGCGCATAAATTGCTTTTATATTGACTGTGCGACCTTTGCCGTGCAATGCTGGGAGTAAAACAAAACGAATCAAATCAGCGTGCAGGTTTATAACGTAGTCTGAAAGATCTTGTGCAAAGTTGAGGGGATCTTCTACTCATCCACTTATATGTGCATTTGCTCATCCGTAGGTTTTTCTCTCGTAAATTGATCTAATTTGCAGTCTGGAACAACGGTTAAGGTCTTTGAAATACATGTGACAATTCTGATGCGCTACAATACTGTTAAGAATCATCACCATCATCATCATCATGATCGCGTGAGATTAAAATTGTCTAAT